>JAAXLI020001292.1:98961-128288 GCA_014621495.2 Entosphenus tridentatus | reverse complement strand
TGCATAAATGAGGAGGCAATTGCGAGACTGCCTCAAGTTGAAATAAACCAGTCCCTGGCGGTTCTACCATCCATTGAGGAAACCAGCAAAGCCATAACACTCCTCTCATCAGGCAAAGCTCCAGGGTCCGATGCCATTCCAGCAGAAATCTACAAGGCTGGAGGGCCTCGCTTAGTCGAGAAACTGACCGACCTCTTCCAGTCTCTGTGGAAATTAGAAGCCGTTCCCAAGGAGTTCAAGGATACTACTATAATCAATCTATATAAAAGGAAAGGCAATCGGCAGTACTGTGACAACCATAGAGGCATCTACATCTTGGCAAGAATCCTTCTGAACCGCCTAATTGTCCACCTAGACCAGGGTCTGCTACCTGAGAGTCAGTGTGGTTTCAGAAAAGATCGCGGAACCACTGACATGGTATTTACTGCCCGGCAGTTACAGGATAAATGCCAAGAACAAAATGTTGATCTATATATGGCTTTCGTTGATCTAACAAAAGCATTCGACACAGTCAGCCGGGAGGGCCTATGGAAAATCATGGCCAAGTATGGGTGTCCAGACAAGTTCATTGGCATCGTGCGCAATCTCCATGATGGCATGATGGCCAGCGCCAGAGACCAGCAAGAACTCTCTGATCCGTTCCCAATCACAAACGGGGTGAAGCAAGGCTGCGTTTTAGCGCCAACGCTCTTCAGCATGGTGTTTTCTGCTATGCTGCAAGACTCATTCCAGAATCACAACACTGGGATTAACTTCATCTACCGTTTTGACGCTGGGCTATTCAATCTGCGGAGGATGCAAGCCAAGACTAGAGTGGAGGAAGTCACTGTTCGAGAACTTTTGTTTGCTGATGACTGTGCTCTGGCTGCTGGCTCAAATAAAGATCTACAGGACAGTATGGACCACCTTTCCTCAGCTTGCAACAACTTCGGCCTAACAATCAGCACAAGGAAGACTGAAGTCCTATACCAACCTGCTCCTGGGAAACCCTACACTGAGCCAACCATCTTTGTGAATGGGCAAAAGCTTTCAGCCGTTGACAAGTTTATTTACCTTGGTAGTACACTGTCTCGCGCTGTGCACATAGATGATGAAGTTAACATCAGGATTGTCAAGGCTAGTGCAGCCTTTGGACGTCTACGTGACTCGGTATGGGAAAGGACTGGCATCAAGCAGGAGACAAAACTGAAGGTCTACCGGGCTGTTGTCTTACCAACTCTTCTGTATGGGTGCGAAGCCTGGACAGTTTACCAGCGCCATGCCAAGAAATTGAATCATCTCCACTTGAGCTGTCTGAGGAAACTGCTGAGGATCAAGTGGCAAGACAGAATCCCTGACACGGAAGTCCTCAGCAAGGCAAATATCCCCAGCATCTACACCTTGCTTGCAAAGGAACAGCTTAGATGGACTGGCCACGTGACCAGAATGCCCTACACGAGACTTCCAAAACAAGTCTTCTTTGGCGAGCTGAAGAATGGCAAGCGAGCACAAGGTGGCCCCAAAAAGCGCTACAAGGACACCCTTAAAGCTTCCTTGAAGAGCTTTGGATTTGACCTGAAAAGCTGGGAATCCCTAGCACAGGACCGACCTGCCTGGAGAAGAAAAGTACAGGACGGTGCAGTCCTCTGTGAGAGTAGGAGAAGCTCCTGTGTTATCTTGAAGAGGCAGCAGCGCAAATCTACCAAGGAAGGACGTGTGCTGCACCTCAGAGCTCTACATCCTCCCTGACCTGTCCAGTGTGCCACAGAGAATTCCGGGCTCGGATTGGCCTCTTCAGCCATCTGCGCACTCATCAAAACCCAACAAAATGACAAACGTGCCATGGTCATCATCAACTTTGATGGACGAACAAGAATTCACGGGGGCCGCAATGCAATTCGGCCTGGGGGGTCGGCCAATCTCCTGGCACTGGGAAACCGTGGGACATCCCCGCTAGGGGCCCCTCGGGTAAAACCCCATGGTACCAGGTGACCCCCCCCCCCCACGAGACCCTACATGGGTGCATGTGTGTATTTAGTGTGGGTGTGCGTGCGTTTGTGTTAAGGGGTTGCTACCTGGCTTCCTGTAGGGTGGTATTCAGCCGTAATTTGATACCTGCTACGGTGTAAAAACTTCAACTCAAATGAAACCAAGGTGGCCAGGCATAATTCTGGTCACAGCACCCATCACGTAGTGTAACAGCTTTAATACAGTCTCACTAAAAGCATTGCAAAACGGGGAACAATTATGAGTTTGTGGGTGGAGGGTGGGGGTAGTAGGGGAGCGGTAGTGCTGCGGTTAACGCGCTCTGCTACGAATCCAGCCACTCGAGTTCGATTTACATTCACAGCCAACACCAGTGACGATTATCTGAATCGGTCCTGGGCCTCCCCTAGGTCGACTCTGCCTCAAATGAGTGCCTGGTGCGATGTGTAAACATCGCCGCTGGGGAGACCGGGCGGCTGGGCGTGGTGATGACTACCAATCCCCTCGTGTGTGGAGAGGAGGAGTTGTGGACCTCTAAGAGATGTTCCCACTGAGCTACATGATCATCATTATTTCTACTCGTAAGGCATCGCAGAGTTGTACTCTATTTCACCAAGTGAAAGACCGGCTCAGAGTATTGAGGAGGAACCACAGACGAGTGGGAAGGCAGCAGCCAAGTAGAGAATCAGCACCAAATTTACCCCCCAGAAATTCCTTGGCAAAAGCACACTTTCTGGATTCAACGTAAATGTTGAGGTAACAAACATTTTAATAATATTAAATGAAGGGCAAAGGAATGATAAATAAATAAATCATTCTTAAGGAATTAAGCACAAATTTCTCGTAGGAAGATGATAAATTCGATATCATGAAAAATAAGCATACACTTTACCCTTTCTAGCAAAAAACACGAAATTGAAAAATGTATTCCTTGCAAGAGGTTTCTAATTGATGTTTGAACATCTTAACATCTGTTTTATTGCCAGAAAGGGTAAAACCTATTTTTTTACGTTTTCATACTTTAATACTGATATAAAGGTCCAACGATATCACGAGTGGGTTTGGAGGTGCCAATTTTTAAAGTAAGCAATCAACATATTTTAAATGAGGAGTTTGTAGCAAAGGTGTGGTGAACTCGCAATAACGAATCACCAGCCCTGCCAGAAGAATGGGGCATTGTCAACAAAACCAAAACCTGAAGCAGCTACCTGGTTCAGGAAGAAACACTCACCCTGAGAGTGCCCCATCTCAGTCAAGCAACGGAGCTAATTTCTCTGCACGTCTCAAGTGTTGAGCCACGCTGGCCAGCATTGGACAAAGACGTTGACGGCTTTTCATCCAGCAACTTGAGAACACGGACGTAGGCATTGTTTTTACTTATAAAGAAAACAATGAATACTTACATATGTTTAAGAACGCCCATGTTTAAAAACAAAGATACTCTTCAAAATAACAATTATGAGGGCACGTTTTTTCAAGTTAAAATTTTGTCAATGATTTCCATGTTGTCTGGGATACTGTCTCGGTATCGAACAAAGCTATTCTTTTAAAAAAAAAACCTCATGACAAGCAACTAATCTCCGAGAGGAAAATTATTGCAATTTAAAAGCAGCGCTTGAGCTAGACCACCCAGATTTTATGGCCTTCCAAAAATCCACAAAGTAGGTACCCCGCTCCGTCCTATCGTCTCCACGATTAACTTACCCACCAACAAACTGGCCAGATTTCTGTCTGAGACTCTGCTACCATTCACGGGCAAGTCCACTTCAGCTGTACTTAACTCAGCTCACTTGGTTTCTCTAATCAAGGACATCTCACTGTCTCCGGATGATTTGCTTGTCAGTTTCGATGTAGTCTCTCTGTTTACCAATGTACCTGTACTTGACACCATTGCAATCATTGAACACTTGGTCCAACAAGGACTCAATCCAGATGTACCAACTTTGGAAAGGCACTGACTTACCAACACTTACTTCACCTGGAATGTTACATTCTACAAACAAAATGAGGGTACCCCAATGGGTTCTCCCTATTCACCAGTGATAGCGAATGTTTTCATGGATACATTTGAGACAGATGCCATCCAGACATCCACCCTACGTCCTTCCTCGTGGAAAAGATACGTAGATGACACGTTCGTCATCTGGCCACATGGCCTGCCAGCACTGAACCAATTTCTCAACCACATTAATTCCATACACCCGTCTATCAAATTCACTATGGAAGTGAAAAAGGATGGCAAGCTACCATTCCTGGATGTTTTGATTGAGAAAAGGCCTGATGGCGTCGGCGGCCCTGACCTCGGCCCCGCTCGAGCAGGCCACTGGGCAGAGGCGGCCGTCAACTCCCGCGGCTCCTTGTCGTCAGGAACGTAGAGCGCCTTTTTGGGATCCCATCCCATAGCACCGCCTTCGACGCTGGGACCCCCCGTCCACGCTGACACGTGTTTCCAGCGTCGAAGGTTAAATTGAGCGTCCAAGCATTTAGCTGCAGCCCAGGATGTCAATTTGTCATGGCTACACACCGGCATGGGAATCCCCAAGTCCCTAGATAGTTCGAGCATTTTGCCCAACACAAGGGGTTCCAACAGATCCGGCTCCGTATCGGGGTATGCAGCCATCGCTAGTTCCAGAACAGCGCCCCTAAATGCCACCGGTGATTCCTCAGGCGCCCGCTGGCGCTGTACAAATCTCCGATGGGCATCGTCCGGAGGCTCGTACGCATCCGCCATCTCCTCGAAGACCCCCTGTAGCATCTTCTTCTTGTCAGCCTTTATGGAGCGGAAGAACCTGACGGATTCATCGTCGAGGAGTGTTGGTAAAACTTCCAGGGCCTCCACGTCCGTCCATTTCGCAGATCGTACAGCCGCAGTAAAGCGGCAGGCGAAGGCGCTCCAATCGCTGCCGATGGAGAACTCCTTGACAGTTGTCAAATGATGGCTGCGGGTCCTCACTCCGCCGCTCTCCTTTAATGGTGTCTCGTCCAGAGGTGACAAGATGGCGTCGGTCCGCAACGTGTTCAAGATGGCGGCTTCCCGCGGTGGAGAGCGCAAAATGGCGGCTTCACGCCGTTCCTCCGCGTCCACACACAAAATGGCGTCTTCTTGCCGCGTGGCGGAGAGGGCTGCAGGCTTCGACCCGCTGTTCCGAAGTCGTCGCCGGCGTTACCAGGTCGCACAACCACGCCAACATCGTTCTCAGTGCCTCCAGTTGGCCCGCCACCTGTCGCCATCTGTCGTCAGTGTCCACCCGCGCCGGTGGGCCCGCCGAAGCAGCAACGTCCTGTACGCCTGGGCCGTCGCTTGTTCCTGCGTCGCTTCCCCCCTCCATCATCGGTAGCGCCAACGCTGTAGGGAGATTGTCGTCAGAAGATGCCGCCGAAGATGTAGCAGGAACGTTCTTTTTCTTTCTGAGCCGTTTTGACATGCCGTTTCACTTCCCACACCAGTGAAATAAAGGACTCTCTCGCAGTGTCGATCTCCGTTGTCCTTTATTGGGTTCTAGAATTTCCCTCATACGGCGTCCGCGCTCAGGCTCGATACCGCGTCTCCTCGTACAGGTTCGCGTCTCCTCGGACGCTCACTCCGCAACCCCTCTGCTGCTCCCGTCGCCAGTCTCACTGCTGCTCCTTCGCGTGGCAGCCTCCCCGGCTGCTCCGCTCCGCAGCCAGTCTCCCGCAGCTCCGCGTGGCGCTCGTGCCACGCTCTGCCCTACGTGACCTCCTCCTCCTTCACTCTCTCTCTCTGCCCTACGTAGCCTCTTAGTCGTTACTCTCTCTGCCCAGCGTGGCCTCCTCCTTGTTCACTCTGTCACAACTCCCGATCCCCTTCCGGTTTCCTCCTTAAATCCTCTCCCCCACGTGACCATAACTCCTCCCTCTCCCACGTGACCCAGACTCCGCCCCCCCCTTCATTCCTTGCTCGCATTACACATCGTTAAGCCGTTACATGCCTTAACATCGAAGGGGGTGAAATTTCACTGGGGGCCGGAAGAGGAGGCCGCCTTTAACTCTCTTCGTGATGCCTTGGTGGGGGCCCCGCCGTTGAGTTACCCCTATTTTTCTCTACCTTTCGTGCTCGACACTGACGCAAGCAACACAGGGATTGGGGGCGTGCTTTCCCAGGTTGTTGGTGGCGTGGAGCGCGTTGTGGCCGAGCAAAAAGATACTGCGTCACCCGCCGTGAACTGTTGGCTATTGTTTTCTTTATTCAACAGTACCGGCCATATCTTTACGGCCGGCATTTCACCGTCCGTACAGATCATGCGGCATTGCAGTATGCCCTGCGTATTCAACAGCCATCGGGGCAGTTGTCCCGATGGCTGGAGATCATTCAGGATTTCGATTTCGAAACAACATATCGCAAGGGGATTCGCCACACTAATGCCGATGCCCTGTCGCGCCTGCCGGCCACTTCGGATTGCACTTGTTTCTTGGGCTCGGGGCATTACAAATTGGCGAGCGACGGCCAGGATCGGGTCCTTGCGGCCACCGTTGAGGCTCCTTCGGGCGTTGGCCCTATTGATATGGGAGGGAAGGATTCCCTACTGGGCGTGTCAGGTGCAGAGTGGGGACGCCTCCAAATGGAGGATACTTCCCTCCTGGCGCTATGGCGTCGCGCGGAAGGATCCGGTCAGGGGAAGTCGGGCGTTGACTCATGGGGGTTATGCCAGGGCCTCCTCATGCATTGGGACGGGACGATCCGCCACCACAGGCTGGTGGTGCCTTCCACGTTGAGGGGTAGGGCTGTATGGGCTGCTCATGAGCGGCTCCTGCACCTGGGCACCCACAAAACCCTTGCCATGCTCCAGCTTAATTTCTTTTGGCCGGGCATGGCAAGGGATGTGGACGATCTCTTGCAGTCTTGTACCCAGTGTGCTCAACGGAAGCCGCCAGCAAGGGGAGCCAGCCCACCGCTCCAGTCTATTTCGGTCTCCCGGGTTAATGAGCTGGTCGCTCTTGATATTTTGGGGCCGTTTCCCTCCACGCCTAGGGTAATAAGTACCTACTGGTTGGCGTGGAATATTTCACGCGATGGCCTATGGCTTGGGCCCTCGCCAACCAGTCGGCAGCAGCCGTTGCGGAGGCTTTTGTCCAGGGCTATGTCCTCGACAAGGGCGCTCCGGAACGGTTGTTGACCAATCAGGGAAAGAACTTCACTAGTTCCTTTTTACACGAGGTATGTGAGCTTCTCGATACGAAGAAAATTCGTACTTCCCCTTACCACCCACAAACGGATGGGATGGTAGAACGCCTGCATAGGACTATTACGTCCATGCTATCACACCAGGTATCTGAGTCCCAAACTGATTGGGACCTTCAGATCCCGGGAGTTCTGGCAGCTTACAGGATGGCTCCTCACGTGGCGACCGGATTCTCGCCACTTTTTTTTATGTATGGCCGCGAAGTTGACCCGCCTGTCGCGGCCCAGCTGAGAATTTCCACTCCACACGCTAAGTCCAAATTGGCTGACCATGTTAAATTTAATATCCTCAAGTTGGCTGAGGCGCGGGAGGCGGCTATTCAAAATTCTGACTCTTGCCAGAAGGCGAATGAAAGGTTGCGATTGCGCCGGTCACACACGCACGAATGGCACCCGGGCGACAGAGCATGGCTACACTGTCCCCAGGTGCCATTGGCTACCTCGTCTAAACTGTTGTGACCATGGAGAGGCCCCGTGGAAATTGTGCAGGTTGTGCGACCCCAATGTGTTCGCATTAAATGGGGGAAGCGTCGGTGGATCGTCCACCCTTCACGGTTGAAGCCGTTCTTTGCGCCACATGCTTCCTCTCACAACTACGGCCGAACATGTGGGGGGTCCACTGACTCCTGGAGGGCGGGTTCACCACCAGCCTCTGATCCGCTGCTAACTGTTCCGCCTTCAGGGGTCCAAGGATTAACGCCCTCTCGGCCGCCAGCCTCCCCTGAGGGGGTCGGCGCAGGCTCGTCCGAGAAGCCGGAGGGCTGTGCGCCTGAACTGTCAACACCCGCCGCCAGCCCGACCAGATCGGGCCCTTGTGACGGTTGTTGTGAATTGCTTCCCGCACGTGTTCTGCTGCCTTGGGGCTCACTCACCGGTTTTTTTTGGGGGGGGGGAATCACACTCTGTACATATGTTGCATGTTGGGGCTGGGGTATTTATAGGGGACCGTCGGTTGTTTGTTACTCTTGTTATTGTTACGGGGCACACGCATGTTGACTGTGTTAAGTCTTTATTGTTGGTTTTTGAGGGGTTTTGTTGCAGCCGGGACGGCTGCGGGCCGTACAGGGGGGCGGTGATGTAGGGGTTATTATGGGGAGAAGGGCGGACAGAAAACACAGGGTGTCTGCACCCACACACGGGTGTCTACATCCACGTCCACATCCGTTAACCACTAGGGAGCTATGGGGGCTCTGTGATCCCCCATAACCCCGCCCCTCGGAGGGAATTCCTATACAAGGTGGGGAGCCAGAGAGCTCGGGGCCAGTGTGGAAGAAGCTTACCAGTGAAGTCTGAAGACCGGCAGAATAGGCCCTGGGACTTCCCTGTCTCGCTGCCCTTGTCAGGGCCGAGCTGGGCAAGCCAGCGGCGCGGCCCCAAGAGCTTCCGGACCTCTGCTCTTGTAAGAGCAAGGCCGGCTTAGCTGGGTGCCGGGATCCGTGCTTTACCAGGGCCGGATCAGACAGCCTCCTGTAGCACTATTAGAGGAGGACTGGGAACAGGACAGGGGAATTAGTGCTAGGGGTGTTTTCCCATCTAGTACAGGTGAAGGGGCCATTACCCCTTCAAGTATTGTGCTGTCCTTGAGTTTAATAAAAGAGTGTGCCTCGACTCCGTCGTCAGCCTCCCTGGAACTCACTACACTACTATAGAGTCAGTAGATAGTACTGTAGGGCCAGTAGATACTACTATGGTCAGTCGTTACTACAGTCAGTAAATACTACTAAACAGTCAGTAGCTACTACTGGCTCAGTAGATAATATTGTACAGTCAGTAAATACAACTAGAAAGTCAATAGATACTACTTACTCTGTTTTATCTAGGGTGTGTAGGTATATATACCTGTGTGAGGGTTGACAATTTTCGGAAACCTTTTAGATCAACTATTTACACCCCACTTTCTATAACTGTTTGGACTTGTGCAAGCCTCTTATCATTTTGTTGGTGGAAAAATGGACAAATGGCCCACCGGGCTTTCACAATAGCTTAGTATCTGTGTATGTATATGTAAGGTTTTTAAGATACATTTTTAAATATATTTTTCACCCGGGCAATGCTGGGTACTTTCAGCTAATTCTTTTATATATAAAAGTCTCCGCGCGTTTGCGAGGGATTTGGCTCTCGAACGGCGGGGTTTAAATCCTAAGCCCCGTGGTGGGAATAGGCTATTCCTTTTTCTCGTCCGTCACCTTTAAATTATTTAAATTAGCGTTTTTTAGTGGAATTATGCTATATTTATTTATTGCGCGACATCGACCGTACCAACTCACGCCATTTGCGTGGGGAAGGGGGGCGGACCCTGCCAAGTGATGCGCGTTCGGTCGACCTCACGGGGGACATTTTTTTTTATGCGTTTAACATGCAATAATTATACACATAACGCTGCGGCTATTTCTTCACAGTTTGATGCCCTCTTCGCACCCCCCCTCCCAACACATTGCGTCCAGTTAATACTACAGAGTCCGTAGATAATAATATTATAGTGCTTAAATACCATTATTGTTGCACGGGAGGGGGGATGGTGGGGGGGTATGGGGTTAGCGGCCCAACCCCCCGCCTCGGTAATGTAGGCCAGGACGGGGGCTCCGCATGGGACAAGGCCTCACCATGGCTATGATGAGTACAAATTTCCTTGCTTCTTATGCTAAAAACTCAGTTTCATTGCTTACTATTATGAAACAAATACGTTGCCTGATATTACAATAATAATGTTTGTATGCAGATAACAACGCAGGTTCATTGTTTACTATTATTAAACTAATAAGTTGACAGATGGTCTACTGCCAGTCTGTGCTGTGGCCTGCTGCATGCTGATTAATTTTCGTCAGTGCCCTGGCACTCTATTATCTACACTGCTAATTTCGCTTTTGGCCATTATGAGTGTATGCCAGTCTATACTCTGTTGCCTGCTTCTTTACCTCACTCAGTGTACTGCCAGCCTTTCATGTCGACTGTATTCTGCTTTTTTAGCTGCTGCCCGTATTGCCAGCTTTTTATGTCGACTGTAGCAATGCTTATGTCATTGAGTCGGCGTCTAGCAGTCTATAATCTACACTGTAGCCTGCTTCTCAACTTACCTGTGCGTACTGCTGCTCTTTAATGTACACTTATTTAGCTTATTTCTTCAATGCATTTATATTGCTTCGATGGCTCACGTAACGCTATTTACTGATACGTAATGCTGCGATACTGATTAATATGTTATACTGCTAAATACGTAGGACTTTCTTAGCTACAGCCCATTGCTGTAACTAAGAAAGAAGATCACCCATTTTAATTTTGCCGTACCGCACCTTTACTTTTCACCAAAGTGGGGAGCACGCAGGGAGGTTCAATGCCCCAAATATTGATCACCTTGCTTTCTTACGGTTGTTGAGGAACATTGTGAGAGAGCCATTCTTCTTCATACCAATAAAATACCATCTCACGATTTCCTGACACTAACAGAGCATACGATGCCCGACAATAACGCATTTTCCTGTCGCAAGGCTTAGATGGGTAGCACGTCAAGATTCCTCCAATTACAAAGCTGCAGGACAAAGACATCTTCACTAAACTGTCTCCTCTAAATAAACTTCTGTTCCTTCGTGATCATGGACAAAGGAGGAAACCACAAATTATTGTGCGCCAACCTCTTTCACCAGTATGTTGTCGATGAGTATGCCAACATTGAGAGTGACTACCTTCTTTACATTCTACTGAATCAAAACCGCCTGCGTGTGAACAGTATGCTCATTTCTGGGATGACATCAATGCCGAAGGAGATGCCAACGGTTACAATGTGGGCTGATTAGTTATTTTGCCTTCATCCTTCACAGCTCCACCAAGATACATGCATGATAAGACTCAGGATGCCATGATGTACATCAGCCAATATGCCACGCTCCATCTCTTCATCACCTTCACTTGCAATCCCAAATGAAAGGAGATCCAGGTTTACCTTTATCCAAACCAAAAGCCACCAGACAGACATGATATTTTAGCGAGGGTCTTAAATCTCATGATGCTTATTACGACCAGCGAAGGCGGTGTCTTTGGATAGTCAAGCAGTAACTTGCACGCCATTGGGGGCCAAAAACGTCGTCTTCCTCACTATGCGTGAGGGAAACAATTCATGCAAGTCACATTCATACATTTATCAGTGCTGAACTACCTCACCCCCATCAACACCCTGCCCTTTTTATGTGGTCTGCAACCAAAAGTCCCATGGCCCATGTGCCCAGTTCTATCCAAATGCGCCATGTATGCAAGACCACAGGTGTACCAAGAGGTATCCATGGAACTACTTGATATACACTCAGTCGGCCCATGATGGCTATCCTCTATATCGTCACAGAAATACTGAGCATGATGGATTTCAAACAACGCTCGGACCTGCCACTAACTTGCTAATTAAGGTTCACAACCGGTGGATCGTTCCCTACTGCCCTCTCCTGTGCAAAATCTTCCAGGCACACTTTAATGTTAAATTCTACTATTCTAAAAAAGCCATCAAATATGTTTGCCAATACATTAACAAAGGCTCTGACATGGCTGTCTTTGCCTTACAAAACAGAGGGGTAAAGTGTGCATGAGTTCTAACTTTTTATGCAAGGAACATACATCAGCAACAATGAGGCCATTTGCTGAATTCTTGGCTTCCCCAGACATGACCGTTCCTCTAAGTCGTCCATTTGGCACTTCACCTCCCAAATGGTCAACGCATCTGTTGTATATGTCGGGTTATATATGAAAATTGTGTAAATCGCTGAAAATAAACTAATGAAATTTATATATATATAATTATGTGCATAAATTATGATAATCATGGAGATGACCATATTAATTTATGCAACTGTTTGCGATTATGATAATGTGGGCTGTTATGATAATTAGGCTTAGCTTCGTTGTCCAGGATCGTATTTATCAATCGGGATACTGCAATTATTCTTGCTTAAACATTTTTTTATTATATCTTAGTGTGTTATGTTATGTTAGGTCTCCAAATTCACATCTCAACGCAGGATACAGTTCTTATAAATAAGATAGTTATGCATAAACTTAGGAACGAAACACTCAAACACTTGTGTTAAGCAATTTTAATTCTAAACAAAAACATGACACTCTAATTTTCGAACTGTTATGTTTGGAATTGTTAACACAGTACTCCTGAAGATGTTCATTATTGATCCGTGCATTTACCCTCAGTGATTATGTTGTCAAACTGGGTAATCATAACAATCAGTTAATTCCACAGAGTAACGCGAGCATATACGGCGATAGGAAAACGTCCTTAAACATGCATGCAATGATATTCATATGAAAGGCGATAAGCAAATTATTATATCCCGAAGGCAAAGCATATGTCAATTAATTCATTGTCAAGATTACGCAATTAGCGAAAACGAATGACTAAAATACTTCTAACAATCGTATTCATGTAACTCGACGGGCAGCAACTGCTTTTCACGATCAGTTGATATTTAACGCACCACCTTGGAATGGCAACCCTTCTCGAAACACAAAGATACATTTTTGTAACAATCTTATTCGTCCCGATATGCGTGTTGTGTGCGTGTGGATTGTCCCCTTGATAAATTATTGTTTTAAGCAGAGGCCGGGCGCTGTGTCATGAGCTTGTGGGGTGGGGGGGGGTATACAAACAGCGGCTTCACCCTGCTCCCTCGCGCGGGCGTGTCTGCAGTGAGCCGCCGGCTTTCTCTCTTCGCAGCTAGATGAGCTGCTTCGGTACGAATATTGTCCTTGAAGAAGCTCGGTCGCTCGACGCTCGGTGGCGCTCAATGCTTGGCGGCGCTCGTTCACTCATGCGCTGGCGGGCTGGCTCCCGTGCTCTATGGTCGTTTGCAGCTGTTTGTCCGCAGCTGGATGACGAGTCGGCACGAAACTCGCCGTCGTGGTGCGCGATGATTCCGTCGTCAGATAGCGCGCGCAGCTCATCCGCCGCTGGATGTCTTGGTTTCCAGCGGGTGCTGGTCGATGTGTGTGTGTATTAAACACACGGCGCATTCGATGGCGCTCTCCTCTTCCTCACGGCGGCCGGTCAGGCTTTTTCCACTGCTCCGTTCTCCTTGCTTTCGCCTTTGGCGTGCAGCTGACAGCTTCACACGGGCACCCGCTGATGCCTCTCCCGCCCTCACTTCAGGGCTGCGCTAGAACCACACATCGTCACTTCGTTCTGCGAGAAGCGACACCGACCATCGGTGTCAGTGTTTGCTCCCTCACGGCGGCACTGCAAGCCTGAGCCAGGCTGAAACCAGACTCGACCCAGACTCAAACCAGACTGAACTGTGTGATGTGCGTTTGTGCTTAAAACAAAAAACGTGAAAACCCCTCCCCTCTCTGCACGTCTCTTGCGAGAGAAAAACAAACAAAAAAACAGATGTCCCCGCGGTCTCTCCCCGCGGCCGCCCTGACCCCCTACTCCCTCTGAGTGGTTGTCATCCCGAGGCCAGACCCCTCCATACGGATTTATGGCTGGCCTGTTATCGTGCTGAACCGCTGGAAGACAAAGGTGGCCGGGGAGGCTTCTCTATGGAATACATTTTCTCTTAGTTACGCGCGGTTGACCTATTTTGACTACTATTCTTCTGGATGACCCTTGTTCTAATACTTAATAATTATTATTCGGTTTGTGATTTACCATGGTTATTACCACGTATATTCCTAGGGTTTATTAACGTTTGTTGTCTATCTGTGTCCAGGGATTGCACTGTTTTCACTTAAGCTTTCTTGACTGATGGAATTCGTATTCTTTGGTTTTTGGTAAGGTCACGTAGATAGAAAGATACACAAAATATATATGCGGTGAGTACGAGTAAAATAAGGGAATTACTAATAAAGCCACTATTGTAGACTGCAGTCTTATCACGTTGATTTGTTCTTTTTGCCGAGTTTCAACTTTTACCATTAAGGAAAACCGTTAAAGAAAACGCGAGTTGTAACGTTGTTTGTCTCTGCTCTGAGCGTGTGTTTTTTTTTCTGCATATTATTTGTGCACCTCCAGAGCGTTTTGGGAATGTCGGGTCATAGACCTTTCGTCAATCTGGAGATTTCCAGATAGCCTCTAACCCCCATTTGCTCCGAAGTTTGTTGCTGAATGGTATGTTATGACCCCCAAATGCTGGGTGCTGTGAGGAGTAGCGGGTTGTTTTCATTATTTAATAATAATAAAAATTGGCCGAATTATTCTTAATATGAATTTGGAAAAAGGCTTACACATACAACACATCTACATCACCAAAGGAAATGGCCAACAACAGGCCCTGGCTCCACAAGATACCACCCTTATGGCGTTCTTTGTTTTTTGCCCAAGTGACCCATTTGCTGCCAACCTGCTCTACCATTAAGTTCCCCCCGGAGCTATCCGGCAGGGACCCGGACTCAGAGTAGGACCCCTAGCCCCTGGGAGTTGTGTACCCTGTGTAATATTGTAACAGCTTTAATAAACCCTGGCGAAAGCCCCTAACTTACCTCCGTCTCCGAGTACGTACGTCAGGAACTACTCAACACATGGACTGCTAAAAAAACATTTGAACCGACGTGCTTCTGACGGTGAATCGGATGCCTTAGGACGAGTCTACACAGTTCATACCAACAATCAGCAGTACTACTTTCTCCCAATGCTTGTTCATGTTGCCAAAGGGTACTCATTTTTCCAAGACCTCTAAACAGTGCAAGGAGTTGTCTGTCAAACATGATCACCATCTTCATAAAGCTATGACAGAAGCTTATGTTGGTCAGTCCCCTTTCCAACTGACATTGATCTTCTGCATACATCTTCAAGTTTGCAGCCCATCTAACCCCATGTCACTCTGTAAAAAATACAAAGAGGGCATGAGTGAGGACATCCTGCACGGAGCTTAATGACAAAATACAAACCTGGACGTCAACTTTTCTGATGTCATCTTCAAACAGGCCCTCATCCTCCTTCAGGACAAACTGCACTCCATTGGTGCTAAATACCTCGCGTTTATGGGACTACCAACGCCCTACACGGACAACCTGCATGCCCTTGCTCAAGAGATCCTACGTTAAATATGTTATTATGCTGTACAGCTTCGTACACTTACTGAGGGAAATTAACCAAAGCTCATGCATGCACAAATTGAAGCCTACACGAAAATATTGCAACACATTGAGACTACAAATTTAGTCTTTTTTTAAAACCTTTATATTAAGTTCGCTTGCTTGCTTGCTTAGGACCATGCAAATCTTTCGGTCGTTTTTTTAACCCACTTCCCGTGATCCAATCGAGCTGACATTTTGCACAGACTCGTTGTGCGTGACAATTCCAAAATTTTACACTGTTTAGGGAAAATGTTTTAAATATTTAATTACCAATTGCTTAATGCTGGCAGACAATCTGACCCATAGGTGGCAGCCATCTCAAGCCAGAGGACGAGAGGACTCTAACCGATGCCACGCATATAAAGGATTTATAGTGAAAAACTTTGTTTTTCCGGGTTAAATTTTTCCTTGATGCACCTGCCAGTACTGGGAAGACCTTTGTTTTCAAACTGCTCCTCGCTAAGGTTCACCAGAGAGAGAAAATTGCTCTGGCTGTGGCATAATCGGGGATTGCTGTGCAAGTCGATGTGTGTGTCTCTTAGTCGATATGTGTGTGTGTAAGTCCGGTCGTTGTGTGTGTGAGAGTCTATGTATGTGTGTGTGTGAGTCCATATGTGTCTGTGTAAGTCGATGTCTTTGTGTGTGTGGGTTAATGTCTGTGTGTAGATCGATGTGTGTGTCTGTTTTTTCGCGTGGGCAACGCCGGGTACTTACCATTAGTCTTCTTCTTCTTTCTTCTTTTCTTCTTTTCTTTTTCTTTCTTCTTTGATTTTATCTTACCTATAAACGTCACTTTTTGTCTGTCCGTCTGTCTGTCTGTCCGTCTGTGTGTCTGTCTGCGTACGCTCGCTTGCGAGGGATTTGGCGCTCGGGCCGTGGGGTTTAGGACGAAAAAAATTTGCCGGCGGGCACGCCCCCGGCCCCGCGGTGGGAATAGGAATTTCCGATTTTTCGTCTCTAAACTTTAAATCGGTCCGATTATCGATTTAGTGTGATTTCTCTTTATTTATTTATTTACTTTTTCCGACCGGCACGTGCCGAACCACGCATTTGCGCATGCGCGAGGGCGGTTGCCCCTGGCAACGGGCAGTTGCCCCTGGCAACGGGCAGCAACGCCGTCGCCGCGGGGTGGACGCCATTTTTTATTCACGTTAAAAATATGCGCACGCGTTAACACGCGACGCTGAGGTAAATTCGTCAAAGTTTCACGTCCTCTTCACTCCCCCCCCCCACCCCAATGTGCGCACTTACTATTATAGGGTCGGTAGATAATAAAATTATAGCGATTACACAGTATTGTTCTAGCGCGGGGGGGGGGGTAGCGGCCCCAGCACCCAGCCTCGGCCGGGTGGGCAATCTAGGCGAGGCCGGAGGCTCTGCACGGTACTAGGCCTCGACACCCCACACGTGTCAGGCGAAGACTTTGTGCTATAAACTCGATATTCGCAGCGTTGCCCGGGGGGAAAATACATTTAAAATCTTCCGAAAACTTTAAAACATAACATACCGATGAAAATACAACTGTGTAATTAAAATTTTAAACCCGACCTAGCCAAGAATCGATTCTCTGAGTCGCGCAAAGGAATCGAAGGCTGTAAACTCCTTTAGAATCGCCCCGATTCCCGTTTAATATAAGTTGGTTAATATAAACTGCTACTAACGGTGTTGCCCGGGGGAAAAATGTAATTAAAAAAACTCCTGAGAACTTTAAAACATAACATACCAATGAAAATAAACTCTGTAATTAAAAATGTAAACCTCCTGCGCGCCAGGAATCGATTCTTTGAATCGCGCAAAGGAATCATCGAAGGTTGTAGATTACTTTAGAATCTCCCTATTCCCGTTTAATATACTTACGTGTCGCCAAGTTTGCTTAACATTTCCAACAGACACACACATTCACACATTTAGCTTTTACATTTAACATACAAAACGTCAGCATGTACTGCTGTCATCATAGGCAAAAATATATACACCCTCACCACTCTCCCTCACCACTCTCCCTCACTCACCATCACTCACACCACTCACCATCACTCACCCTCAACACTCACCCTCACTACTCACCCTCACCACGACTACTCACCCTCACCACGACTACTCACCCTCACCACTCTCCCTCACCACTCTCCCTCACCACTCTCACCACTCATCCTCACCACCACCACTCACCCTGACCACTCACACTCAACACTCACCCTCACCACTCACCACTCACCCTCGCCAATCATCTTCACTACTCACCCTCACCACTCACCCTCACCGCTCATCACTCACTACTCACTCTCACCACTCACCACTCTTCCTCACCACTCTTCCTCACCACTCTTCCTCACCACTCTTCCTCACCACTCTTCCTCACCACTCTCCCTCAGCACTCTTCCTCACCACTCTCCCTCAGCACTCTCCCTCACCACTCTCCCTCACCCCTCTCCCCCACCACTCACGCTCACCACTCACCCTCACCAAGCATCCTCACTACTCACCATTCACCCTCACCACTCACCCTCACCATTCACACTCACCACTCACCCTCTCCCTCACCACTCACCCCTCACGCTCACCACTCACACTCACGCTCACCACTCACCCTCACGACTCACACCACTCACCCACACCACTCACACTCATGCTCACCACTCACACTCACCACTCACCACTCACCCTCACCACTCACTCTCACTACTCAACCTCACCACTGACCCTCACCACTCACCCTCACCACTCACCCACACTACTCACCCACACCACTCACCCCTCTCCCTCACCACTCACCCTCACCACTCACACTTACACTCATCACTCACTCTGACCATTCACCACTCATGCTCACCACTCACCCTCACCACTCTTCCTCACCACTCTCCCTCACCACTCACCCCTCACGCTCACCACTCACCCTCACCACTCATCACTCACTACTCACTCTCACCACTCACCACTCTTCTTCACCACTCTTCCTCACCACTCTCGCTCACCACCCACCCTAACCCCTCTCCCTCAACACTCATGCTCACCACTCAACCCTCACCAAGCATCCTCACTACTCACCATTCACCCTCACCACTCGCCCTCACCACACGCCCTCACCACTCACACTCACCCCTCTCCCTCACCACTCACCCCTCACGCTCACCACTCACGATCACCACTCACCACTCACCCTCACCACTCACCCCTCACTACTCACTAATCACCCTCACCACTCACCATGCACCACTCTTCAATTCATTTCTATTTCTTCGATTGTTCACGTCACGCTATTTACTCATACGTAGTACTGCGATACTGATAGCTGTGCCATCATCGGGGATTGCTGTGCACGTCGATGTGTGTGTGTGTGTCAGTGCAAGTGTGCGTGTCAGTCCATGTGTGTGTGTTAGTCGATGTGTGTGTGTGCTAGTCGATGTGTGTGTGTGTGTGTGTCAGTGCAAGTGTGCGTGTCAGTCCATGTGTGTGTGTTAGTCGATGTGTGTGTGTGTGTTAGTCGATGTGTGTGCATGGCTCCATGTCAGTGTGTA
Organism: Entosphenus tridentatus; assembly: GCA_014621495.2. Lineage (NCBI taxonomy): Eukaryota > Metazoa > Chordata > Hyperoartia > Petromyzontiformes > Petromyzontidae > Entosphenus > Entosphenus tridentatus. Next base: position 109,538 of record JAAXLI020001292.1, on the reverse strand, counting down.
AGTCCTTCATGTGCTTCTTCTTGAGCCACTCCTTTGTTGCCTTGGCCGTGTGTTTTGGGTCATTGTCATGCTGGAATACCCATCCACGACTCATTTTCAATGCCCTGGCTGAGGGAAGGAGGTTCTCACCCAAGATTTTACTGTACATGGCCCCGTCCATTGTCCCTTTGATGCGGTCAAGTTGTCCTGTCCCCTTAGCAGAAAAACACCCCTAAAGCATAATGTTTCCACCTCCATGTTTGATGGTGGGGATAGTGTTCTTTGGGTCATAGGCAGCATTCCTCCTCCTCCAAACACGGCGAGTTGAGTTGATGCCAAAGAGCTCCTATTTGGTCTCATCTGACCACAAAACTTTCACCCAGTTGTCCTCTGAATCATTCAGATGTTCATTGGCAAACTTCAGACGGGCATGTATATGTGCTTTCTTGAGCAGGGGGACCTTGCGGGCGCTGCAGGATTTCAGTCCCTCACGGCGTAGTGTGTTACCAACTGTTTTCTTGGTGACTATGGTCCCAGCTACCTTGAGATCATTGACAAGATCCTTCCGTGTAGTTCTGGGCTGATTCCTCACCGTTCTCATGATCATCCCAACTCCACGAGGTGAGATCTTGCATGGAGCCCCAGGCCGAGGGAGATTGACAGTTCTTTTGTGTTTCTTCCATTTGCGAATAATCGCACCAACTGTTGTCACCTTCTGACCAAGCTGCTTAGCGATGGTCTTGTAGCCCATTCCAGCCTTGTGTAGGTCTACAATCTTGTCCCTGACATCCTTGGAGAGTTCTTTGGTCTTGGCCATGGTGGAGAGTTTGGAATCTGATTGATTGCTTATGTGAACAGGTGTCTTTTATACAGGTGTTGCGGTGCAATTATGACTCCGAGGCAGGCTGCTGTTAGGGGCTCACGCCATGTTTATTTAGGGGCTTACTCCAAGTTCATTTAGGGGCTTACGCCAAGTTGTTCGGGGCTTACGGCAGGTGGACAAGGCTTACACCGAAACACCTCTCCACCCCCCGAACCAACCTCGGTTCCATCCCGGGGTCCCCCTTTAAATCCCCCCGGGGGCATGACGTCATCGTCCTCCACAGCCCGCTTGACGTCACGGCCTGCCTGACGTCACGGCCCGCCTGACGTCACGGCCCGTGACGCCACTCTCTCCGAGGACGCACGTGACGTGACGTCACCCACTACACCCCTACATCCCCCCCCCCCCCCCCGTGAAAAAAAACAGCCGACCCGGCTGCAATCACCCTGAGAGCAGGGGACACCCGTGCGCCCACCTCAGACCCCATAGCCTTAGGGCAGTGCGTCACATAAAGCAAAGACAGGGCACCCCCCCCAGACCATGGAAAGAGGTCCCGAGGGTCAGGGATGGAGAAGCCGGCCGTCAGTGGATGCGCATGCCCCTCGAGCACGTGTGAGCCGCCGGCCCGCCACCCCGCGCGGCCCCGGCCGTTGGAACCGGTGGCGCGCCGGCAGGAAGCGGCTGCGCCGCTGGCACATCCACCAGTGTAGGCACCCTTAGCACCGCTGTCGGTGAAGGCCCTGGCGCTGCACCCGCGGGCAGGCCGCTACTCCCCGCGGCCTCAGCCGTCGGAATAAGTGGACCGCCTGCCAGACGCAGGTCCGTTGCAGGCACCCCCTCCACACGGCCCGACGTCGCCGGCTTCACCTGCGGGGGCTCTGCAGGCGCACACACGGGCAGGGCATCGCCCTTGTCACAGACCCCACACGGCCCGGCATGTCGCGCGCATCAATCGGCGGCCGCTGCAGAAGTGGGGATGAATCCGGGAGGCCCGGCGGTACAACCCACTTGAGCCTAGCCGGGTGAACAATCCACCGGCGGCGACCCAACTTAATATGCACACACTGTGGCCGACGAAACTCCACCACCTCGACGGGACCCTGCCAAGGGCGATGCAATTTCTGGGACGTGCCAACAGGCACTTGAGGGCAGTGCAGCCATGCCAACTGGCCTCTCTCCCACGGAAGGCTGGCAGCCTGGTGTTTGGGCAGGCGCTCGTTAGCTGCCTGCCGGCTGGCCGAATTTCCCACCGCCGCTTGCCGCGCCTCGCGCAGCCAATCGAGCGCGACCCTCATCGGCGCAGGGACAGGCGACGCCTTCCTGGAAAGCCCCAGGTCCAACTGGACGTGCATCGGAGGCTCGGGTTCCCTCTCGTACATGAGATAAAACGGGGAGAACCCCGTCGAGGCATGAGGAGCCAACCTGTACGCGGCCAGCACCCCCGGCATGAACAGGTCCCAGTCCGATTGGGACGCGCTCACGTGATGGCACAGCATAGACGTGAGCGTATGGTTTAGTCCCTCTACCATCCCATCGTACTGGGGGTGGTAGGGCGAGGTGCGGACCTTCTTCGTTCCAAGGCAGTAACAGACCTCCTTGAGCAACCGAGAAGAAAAATTCCACCCCTGATAAGTCAAGAGCTGTTCTGGCGCCCCCTTATCAAGAACATACCCCTGAACGAATGCCTCAGTGATGGACGAGGCCGATTGGTCCACCAGAGGCCACGCCATAGGCCAACGGGTGAGGTACTCCACCCCCACCAAGAGGTACCTGTGGCCCCGTTGGGATGCAGGGAATGGTCCCAAAATGTCGAGTGCCACCAGCTCATTCACACGAGAAACCCGGATGGACTGCAGCGGGGCCCGATCCGGACCTACCGGGGCCTTCCTCCGCGCACAGTCGTGGCAACCTTTCAAAATAAGGGCCACATCATCCTCCACACCTGGCCAATAGTAATCCCGTTTAAGGGTTAACAAGGTCTTATGGTAGCCGAGGTGCATAAGTTTCTCGTGAATGGCCCTGGTCAACTTACCTCGCAAGCCAATGGGCACCACCACACAATAGCGTTCCAACTGGGCATCCCAACACATGAGGAGGCCGTCATGTATGGCGATCACCGGGTCAGCCGACGGAGCGGAGCTCCAGGCCTTCGAGTCCACACGGCGTCGCAGCCTCAGCAGAGAGGAATCCTCCATCTGCAACTTGGACCCATACCTCCCGGGGGAGTCCCAGGCCGAAATCAACAGGCAATGCCACACCCAGATGGGGTGCCGCTTCGGCCGATGTGACCAACTGAGCCGTGGCGTCCACTGGGGCCTTACAGCGGCTGGAACCCAGGGTGCAGGCGCACCAGCCCTCTGGGGGCCGCCTGTTAAGGCCATCCGCATTCCCATGCAGAGTCCCCTTCCTATGGATGACATCGAAGGGGTATTCCTGGAGCGACTCGAGCCAGCGGGACAGCTGACCCGATGGCTGGTCAATTCAGAGGGAATATTGCAGGGCTGCATGGTCGGTCCGGACGGTAAACCAGCGACCATACAGATATGGCCGGTATAATTGGACGAAGAAGACAATGGCCAGCAGCTCTCTCCTGGTCACATAGTACCGCTGCTCAGTGGGGGACAAAACACGGCTACCATAGGCCACCACCCGTTCTACCCGTCGATAACCTGAGCCAGGACAGCCCCGATCTCCATGTCGCCGGCGTCTGTGTCGAGGAGGAATGGCCGGGAGAAATCCGGGTACCCCAGAGGCGGCGCGTCTGCCAAGGCCGTACAAAGCACCGCAAAAGCGGCCTCCTCCTCTTTCTCCCAGCGAAATTTCTGTCCTTTGGCAGAGAGTGCGTGCAGTGGCTTCGCAATGGTCGCAAAATTCCAGACGAACCGGCGATAGTACGATGCCAAGCCCACAAAGCTACGCACCTCCGCGACAGATGTAGGAGTCGGCCACGTCCGGACACAAGCAGTCTTTTCCGGATCCGTGGCCACACCTGACGCACTCACAATGTGGCCCAAATACTTCGCCAATGGTTGCAGCAGATGGCATTTCTGGGGTTTGAATTTTAAGCCCGCAGTGTGCACTTTGGCGAACACTGCCTCCAACCGCTGCAAGTGTTCGTCAAACGTATGACCAACAACGATCACGTTGTCCAAGTAAATTAAGCAAGACTCCCACTGTAGCCCTGCCAGGACCAATTCCCCGAGGTGCTGAAAGGTGCCCGGGGCCGAATGAAGACCCATAGGAAGCCGATTTAATTGAAACAGCCCCTGGGGTGTGCGGAACGCGGTCTTGGGTTTGGAGGCCTCATCCAGCGGCAACTGCCAGGAGCCCGAAAGCAAATCGAGGGTCGAAAAGAACCGCGCACCCGAGAAGGCGTCGTGGGAATTGTCCATGCGAGGCAAAGGGTACGCATCGGCCACCAAAACCTTGTTTAACTTACGGAAGTCGACGCAGAACCGGAGACTCCAGTCCCATTTCTTGACTAGCACAATGGGGGCTCCCCAGGGGCTAGTGGAAGGGGAGATAATGTCCGCCGCCAACATGTCATCAACTGCGGAGCGGACACGATCTTTATCCGCTGGGCTAAAGCGGTGTGAATTCAGCCGAATAGGGGAGAGTCGCCCGTGTCAATATGGTGTTCAAGAAGAGTGGTACGTCCCAAATCGAATTTACCCTGGCTGAACACATCGGCGAACCTGACAATGAGATTGCGGAGCCGCTGGCGCTCCTGGGAGGACAACGGAGGTGTTTTTGGTGCACAACGCATCAATCCACAATGCGTCAGCCCTCCCCACGGGCAGCACACCCACTAGCACCCCTCCCGGCGGCCTCCGGACGTCGGGAGGGGGGCCTGGGGTGACATGAGCCAACACCGCACCAACAGGGACAGCGATTGGCGTGGGCCCCGAATTTATCTACCAGGATCCGTACCTTGACTCCCTGCATGCGCCCCAGCACGGCCGAGGACCCGGTAGCAGCGGCCACCACGCGATGCGTGAGGGCCCACCACTGGCGAGTCCATCTGGGCCAACCAGTCTTCGACCGCACTCCCGCGACCCCCGAGTCGGACCCCCCAAAGATGGGCCCGTGAAGATGGACCCTAACCCCGTGAGATGCCTGAGGTGAAGGGTGTGGCTATGCGATGGATGCGTCGCGACTTGCCTGGTGCCCGGGAGGTCCCGCCGCTGGAGCGACGTCTGCGGGAGGAGAGGCCTTGGTGTAGGCCCCGGGGGCGTTGTTGCACCCCCTCTCAAAGTGGCCCAGCTGGCCACAACGGAAGCAAGTGACCCGCCCCCGGACTTGTGAACGGGAAGGAGCCGCTCGCCCCGCCCCTGTCCGGCGAGCAGATTCGCCGACCCCGCGGCGATCGTAGGTCGCCGCTGCCACGAGGGCCTCTTCCTCCTGGACCGCCACCACATCCACCGGTGCCGGAGCACCCGCGCACGCCGCCATCGCCGGAGGCCGCCGCAGCGCCAGTTGAGTTTGAATGTTCTGGGCGACGGCCAACGATGTAATTTTCGACTCCGCCGCGATGGACAGAGCGACTCCTAATTCCCCCGCGAGATCCAGCAGCCTGTCCAACGCCAGAGAGTCCATCGCAGCCCCCTCCACGTCTGGGTATGCAGCCTGAGCCAGCGCAAGGAGGGAGCAGCGAAAAGCGAGAGGCGACTCCCCCTCCTCCCGCCGGCGCCGTAAACTTGAGTCGCGCCGCAGATGGTGGCTCATAGACCTCAGCCATCTGATCAAAGGCGGACTGCAGCGTGGACTTCAGTGCTGGTGGAATGCCCAAGAAGGTCTGCAAGGCCCTAGCGTCCAAGCATGTGGGCAGCGCTAGTAGGACCTCCTCCTCCAGCCAGTGCACCGACTGGTAGGCAACCATGAAGCGGGCCTGGAAGTCCGCCCAGTCCCCACCCTTAGCCACAAACGGCGTGACAGGGGGCAGCCGACGCAGCCGCAGGTGAGCCGCCCCATCCCCCGGCGCACACCCACCTGTAGCGGCGGTCACCGGCGTCAACGCGGCCGCAGCCCCCACGCCCGAACGTGGAGCCCCGATCAGCGTCGGTGGCCGCGGCCGCCTCCACCGCCCTGGCCCGCGGCGAGCCCGCCGCGACATCCGCGGTTACATACGAAGCGCCAGCGCTCATGAGCGCCGCCATGATAGGCGTCATGGCGGCGACTTGTGGCTTCGCATAAACCATGGCGCCCGACTCCGGCGACGCATGAAAAATGGCACCCGCCGGCGGCGTCGCGGAAAAAATGGCGCCCGTTGGCGGCGGCGTGAAAAAAATGGCGGCGCCCTGCTCTGGCGCAGCCAGTGCGAAAATGTCAGGAGCCTGAGTTGCGGCGGGAGGCGTGACGTCGGCCAAATCACGACGATCGCGCGTCCCCCCGCCCGCGACGTGTGTGCGCGCTGCCACCTCCGCCAGCGTGACGGTGAGCTGAGCCACCGACCGCTGGAGCAGCTCCAACTGGGCTGCCATGACGCGCCAGACGTCAGCTGGCGGCGCTGCGGCTCCCCCAGTCGCCGCCTCTTCCGGCTCCAGCCGGACCACCTCTCCGGGGCGTGTCTCCAGGGCCGCGAACTCCGGGGTCTCTGCCAAGCCAGCCGCAGCTTCGTCCTGGCATGGTCTTCTGTTTCGCGCCGGATTTTTACATTTCCACGCGTACGGAAGCCACTTCTAACACCTGTTGTTGTGTGGTAAGAAGGACGCTGAAGCCAGTCGTGTAGGGGCCGACGCCAACTCTTTATTTAAGGGCTTGCGCCTAACTCGGGGGAAGGGGTTAACACAGAGTTATTAACTAATCTCCCCAGGGGAAGGGTACTGGGAGTTCCCTAGACCCTACCAGGCTATTAGGCTCTTCCCACAGCACTGACCGAGGGTTCATCCAACTCGGCCAGCCGGGTAAAGCAGCCCTTTAGCCTGGCTCTCAACCCTCTATCCCGAAGCCCCCTACTTCCCTAACACTCACTCTTCTGGCTCACCGCGAAGACCTCGTCTCCGTCACGGGTCTCCCCTCAAATACCCCGGGTGGCATGACGTCACTTTTTCTTGACGGCATTCCCCCCGAGGCGAGTGTGACCTGACGTCACCACTCCACTCCTCAACACAAGCACCACCTCAGAGGATCACCTCTCTTCCTCCCCGCACATATCCCAGCTGTCGACGCCCCAGTCCTCACGAAGCATTCCCTTCCCGGCAGCAGCGGGTGGTTTTCCGTGATGCCCCACCCCTGGCTCCAAAAACGATGGTTGCAGAGACGACCCACTGGTGAATGGACCAGCCGTCCACTGCAGAACCACAGTCGATCGCGCCCACAGGCCAGCAAGTGGTCATCAGCCCCAGGCTGGACTAAAAGGTGATGGTTGTGGTGCTGACCCACCAGCACGGCGGGCTCCCGGGCCGTGGACGAGTAGGAATTTCCCCGTGGTCGGCACAATCTCACGTCTCCGTCTCAGCAGCCGCCTGGCACAGGATGAAGAGCAGAAGAGAATCCCAGCCCCGGCAGTCTCTGCGGCAGGCCCTCTTATTGAGTCACCCTCTTGGTTTTTTTCCAAATTGATTAGCACGGCGTGCTCATGAGTCCAATCCCTCGTGCTCGCGAGCTGATCTAATCCCACACATACCTGCAACCACTTTCGCACAAAGCCACCCCCGCGCGACCCTCGCTCCTCCTCAATCGGGAGATACTCTGCCCCCAAAGCTATCACTCTGACTGCCACAACGTCCGTGTTCTCAAGTTGCCTGCATGTAAAGTGGTCAACGTCTTTGCCGAATTCTAGCCAGCATGGCTCAGCACTTGAGACGTGCAGTGACATTAGCTCCGTTGCTTGACTGAAATGGGGCACTGTCAGGATGAGTGTTTCTTGCTGAAGCAGGTGGCTGCCTCAGGTTTTGGTTTTGTTGACAAGGCCCCGTCCTTCTGGCAGGGCTAGTGATTCGTAATCTCGAGTTCACCACAACTCTGCTACGAAGCCCTGATTTAAAATGTTGATTGCTTAGTTTTTAAATTGGCACCTCAAAACCCACTCGTGAAATCGTGGGACCTTTTTGCAAGAAACAAAGTATAAAAACATAAAATATGTTTTACCCTTTCTGGCAATAAAATAAGTGTTAAGATGTCCAAACACCAAATAGAATCCTTTTGCAAGGAATCCAGTCTGTCTTTATACTGTTCGCCTTTTGGCGTTCTCCAGTCTGCCACTGGTGAGACTAGACCCTACAGAAAGCTGCCTCTGGTGTAGGCCAATCAGTTACGAATACAATGCACATATTATCAGAAAATGTTTTGTTTGCATGTTCACCACAAGTACATGCGGTTAATGCAGCAACTTCATTCTTTGCGAAAAAGGTTTCTATTTGGTGTTTTATCATCTTAACACCTCCTGTTTATACTCTTTTGTTCTTTCGGTAAAGTTACATAGGTATACAAATAAAATAAAAGTCATATAAACCTCCTATTTAAGTTCCAGAAAGGGTAAAGCTTATTCTTGTGTTTTCGTGATATCGTATATATCATCTACCTACGCGAAATATGTACTTAATTATTTAATTGGTTTATGTATCATTCGTTTGCCCTTCATTTTATCTTATATAAAATTGTGTTACCTCAACATTCACGTTGAATCCTGAAAGTGTGCTTTTGCGCCGGATTTTGTGGGGGGTAAATGTGGTGCTGGTTCTCTTCCTGGCTGCTGCCTTCCCACTCGTCCGTGATTCCTCCTCAAGACTCTGAGCCGTTCTTTCACTCTGTGGAATTGAGTACAACTGTGCGATGTCTTACGAGTAGAGATAATGATGATCATGTAGCTCAGTGGGAACATCTCTTAGAGGTCCACAACTCCTCCTCTCCACACACGAGGGGATTGGTAGCCATCACCACGCCCGGCCGCCCGGTCGCCCCAGCGGCGATGTTACACATCGCACCAGACACTCATTTGAGGCCGAGTCGACCTAGGGGAGGCCCAGGACTGATTCAGATAATCGTCACTGGTGTTGGCCGTGAATTTTAATCGAACTCGTGTGGCTGGATTCGTAGCAGAGCGCATTAACCGCTGCACTACCGCTCCCCTACTACTCCCACCCTCCACACACACTGATACATTTTATTGTCACCCGTTTTGCAATGCTTTTAGCGAGACTTTATTAAAGCTGTTACACTCCATGATGGGTGCTGTGACAGAACTATGCCTGGCCACCTTGGTTTCATTGGAGTTGATGTTTTCACACCGTAGCAGGTGCCAAGTTACGACTGAATACCACCCTACAGGAGGCCCACGTATCACTCGCCACTGACGTTGGCTGTGACAGCGAATCAAACTCGAGTCGCGCTGTTCAAACCACGGCGCCACCGATCTCCTCCAAATACACAGACTCACACACACTCACTCATATAAGTCGTGTTCATTATCATAGGATTTGAGTTTATTAATACAAGATATATGTCAGATATATTTCAAAGTACCGTGCGATTGCACAAAAAACTCCATAATCACAATAACCCAAGTTACATAGACCAGCAATACCCCACAGACGAAATTAACTACTGTATATCAAGATAAAAGCAATCATTGGCATCATGAACAACTAAATCAGATGCATGTTACCATTAAGTCATGTTAAGTCAGACATCTAAACACTACGTTAGAGCATCAAAATGCGTTACAATTTTAGCAAACTCGTCTTGACAGGCATGTGCTTATGCACAAATACAATTCACCACGCTTACACAATGTTTGCAATCACCGCGGGACTAACCTCAATACAAGTGATTGGCCTTCGATGCCCAGCACTAACAAAAACGAATCGGTTTGCCGATCTACTCCGTGAAATTTCTGAGCGCTTTATTCAAACTTGACAAAAGTGTAAGTGGTTTCCTTTCAAAACACGAAGCAATCTGAGAACTAAAGTCCCATCCCTATGTTGTCTAATCTCAGTATTCATCAACGTGATCCCTCCCGACTAACTGGCATTATCTATGACAATGTATTGGCCAAATGGTGCCACCAAATGATAAAGTTACTGCAATTCATTATTGCGCCAATGTTGATAATGATATTATAAATGAGAGAATCCACAACAGCTATACCATTCTCGACTCTTCGGGTCTTTCGGTAAAGTCACGTAGGGTATAAAATAAAAGAAATTAAATCACGACGTTTCGATTGCAACACAAGCAATCATCATTAGGTGGGAAAACCACAGCAAAGCTATACCATTTCCATTTAAATGTTAGATATATAATTAAGGATATGCTTGTCTAATACTAAATATATAATGGGCTACTGTAGATAAAACGTATTTATAACACCTATAAAGAAAAATACAAACATTTTGCATTGAGGTCCTGTTGCCATTTGCTAACTTATCAAGAGTGTTCAAATTACTTCTACTGCAAGTCTGCAATAATCGCATCCTTTGTAATTGTTGTCCAGCCCTCTGGAATGGTACCATCGCCTATAAACTTCTTATTGTGAAGCTTCTCCAGGTCTGATTTAAATCTGCAGACAAACCATTTCCAATATGGCTGCACGCTTAAGTCTGGGGTGATGCTCCACCTTGCATATTCTGGCCCTGCTGTACGATACTTCTTATATGGTATACGATTGTCTTCTGAAAGCACAAACCGGCGATCACTAGCAACTAAAGTCGTGCAAATATCCGTCACAAAATGATCTGTTCCAAGATAACTCCACCCTGTAACTGCCTTTGACCGATGAATCTGAACGCTGTGGTCCTCGTCATGATTGGGCATCGTGTTTGTGCAGATGGCTTTA
>JAAXLI020001292.1:46071-58961 GCA_014621495.2 Entosphenus tridentatus | reverse complement strand
CCACCCAGATTTTATGGCCTTCCAAAAATCCACAAAGTAGGTACCCCCCTCCGTCCTATCGTCTCCACGATTAACTCACCCACCTACAAACTGGCCAGATTTCTGTCTGAGACTCTGCTACCATTCACGGGCAAGTCCACCTCAGCTGTACTTAACTCAGCTCACTTGTTTTCTCTAATCAAGGACATCTCACTGTCTCCGGATGATTTGCTTGTCAGTTTCGATGTAGTCTCTCTGTTTACCAATGTACCTGTACTTGACACCATTGCAATCATTGAACACTTGGTCCAACAAGGACTCAATCCAGATGTACCAACTTTGGAAAGGCACTGACTTACCAACACTTACTTCACCTGGAATGTTACATTCTACAAACAAAATGAGGGTACCCCAATGGGTTCTCCCTATTCACCAGTGATAGCGAATGTTTTCATGGATACATTTGAGGCAGATGCCATCCAGACATCCACCCTACGTCCTTCCTCGTGGAAAAGATACGTAGATGACACGTTCGTCATCTGGCCACATGGCCTGCCAGCACTGAACCAATTTCTCAACCACATTAATTCGATACACCCGTCTATCAAATTCACTATGGAAGTGAAAAATGATGGCAAGCTACCATTCCTGGATGTTTTGATTGAGAATAGGCCTGATGGCTTGTTGGGACATTTTGCCTACAGGAAAGATACCCACACTGATTTTATATCTGAAGCCTGATTCCTACGACCACCCGGCCCAGGAGAATTCCCTCATCAAAACACTAAACCATCGGGCCCGCTGCATCTCCGACCAGCACCACATAGCCAGGGAACTGGAGCACGTACACCAAGCCCTCAGGATGAATGGATACTCGGACCGCAAAATTCGCAAAGCTGTATCCCCAACCACAACCCCCCACATGAACACACACACACCCCCCATGTAGGACCTCGAGGGAAGTCACCTGGCCTCCAGATATTCACCCAGGATCCCTCCTCGTGGGAACATTCTCCACGGTTTCCTGGGGCCAGGGAATTGGCCGAGGCTTCCACGAGGTTAAATGGCACTGCGGCACCGTGAATTGACGTGAAGTCACACAGTCACAATGAGGCTACTCAACCACCGCGGTTAGGACACACAGCACAATGGGTTAGCAGGCAGGTAGGGGGCGGGGCCACGAACGGCGGGATGAGGGCAGGCACTCTGATTGGTTGGGGGATTAGCGGCGAACCCTGTGATGTAGGAAGCGGGAAGCGGACATCACTGAGAGCATCGGTACAAATGTGGTGATGTCACCAGCCAGCAATCTTTGATGTAGAGAACAATAAAAGGCAAGGGAAGGGAGAGATAACTGAGTTCGTGTTATTCTCAAGTCAGCCATCGGGACAGCCTACTCTCAGGCCGCTCGAGCGTCCGTGTGACGCGTCGCAGTGCAGCCAGGACGGGCGCCTCGGAACTTCGCACGAGTCAAACTGTGAGTATGCGAGAGAGGTAGAGGGCAGCGTGAGGACTCCTCGAGAGGTTAATTCGAAATAGGCGAGGTAGATTGGGATTACACAAAACTACGACGTTTCGATTGCAACACAAGCAAGCATCATCAGGAGGCTAATAGTTGTGTGGAAAACCTCCCCATAGAGGTGGTTAAATATTGACTTAAAGCTTTCGTAACTGCCTTTATGGGTAGGAATTCCACACAACTATTAGCCTCCTGATGACGATTGCTTGTGTTGCGATCGAAGCGTCGTAGATTGTTGTTAAAAACAAAAATTTCAACGTGACTTTACCGAAAGACCCAAAGAATAAGTTAAGATGTGGTCAAACCGATGCTAGATGGCAGAGGTTTGACCACATACTCACCCAAGACTCCACACACACGACCATGAGTCCTCCTCTGCCCCCCGCTTATATTGCCGTAGGCGCGGCTAGGCTCCGCCTCCGGCCACGCCCTCTCATGGAACTTTCCCGCAGGTTCTCAGAGTATCTCGGCCAGCGCCGCCCCTTACCTTTGGCCCTGACACCTCTCCCATTGGGATCGGATGATGTTGAAGTGGTGCCCGTACCCGTGCTTCCCTTTCCCAACCAGCAGGTGTCATCATGTCATTACACATGCAATATCCCGGCGTCTACAAACTAAGCTGTATATGCGGCAGCAGTTACATTGGGGAAACAAAGCGACATGTCTCAGACCGTGTCCGTGAACATAAGGCAGATTTGAAACACGGTAGGACCAATACTCCTGCCGTGGCTGATCATTATTTTAATGCAGCTGGCTCACACGAAATTGATTTATCTAAGACGATGGTACTTTGCAAGCCACTTTGGGTCATGACTTGATTTGTGTTTTCTTGTCAACATCCACCGTCAGCAGTGTGGATGTGTGGAGCGAAGTGCAAATGATTGCCTGGCAGCCCTTTTGATTGGTGTAGACCCACTGCGAGAGCGATGCCTTCTCCTACATTAACATTAGCTGCCCCGCCCATGCTGCTGACACACTTGGGCTACGCCCATCTCTAAACCTTTATAAACAGTTTGTCTTTAGAGGCTAACCCCCCTTGTCCTGATAACCGCTTGTGTTGGGATCGAAACATCGCGGTTTTTGTTTTTATTTATATATTTTATTTTTATTATATTTAAATTACTTAAAGAACCAAGAATAAGTCTCCGTTATAGACTGCCAGTACGCTCACTCAGGTTAAGAACCAGGCTACAGTCTACATTATAGACTGCCAGTATGCTGACGCAGTTTAATAACCATTTCTACAGTATACATCATAGGCTGCCAATACGCTCACCAGCTTAAAAACCAGGCTACAGTCTACATTATACACTGCCAGTACACTCACCGAGGTTAAGAAGCAGGTTACAGTCTACATTATAGACTGCCAGTACACTCACGCAACATAGTAACCAGGCTACAGTCTACATTATAGACTGCCAGTACACTCAGCCAGCTTAATAACCATTGCTACAGTCTACATTATAGACTGCCAGTACACTCACCAAACTTAATGTCCAGGCTACAGTCTACATTATAGACTGCCAGTACACTCACCCAGCTTAATAACCAGGCTACAGTCTACATTATAGACTGGCAGTACATTCACCCAGCTTAATAACCATTGCTACAGTCTACATTATAGACTGCCAGTACACTCACCAAACTTAATAACCAGGTCACAGTCTACATTATAGACTGCCAGTACACTCACTTCGATTAAGAACCAGGCTACAGTCTACATGAGTGTTTTTGTTTATTATTTTATTTTTATTATTTTTATTTTTACTCACTTCATTTTTTTTTATTTTTCGATCTACGTGATTTTACCGAAATAACCAAATAATAAGTAGTAATATGTCTACATTTTACAACGTGTTCAATACACTGGATCCACAGCTACTTGTCTGAGCAGTTCCAACTGAAAAGACCCCATTACTAATGAAGTTCCACAAGGCTCTGTGCTTGGCCCTATCCTGTTCTCCCTATACTTGAACAATCTCAATGTCATGTTTATTTGGCTCCACCACACCTAGTTTGCCTTGCTTTTGCAAATTGTGTCCCTGGACTCGCATCCCATTGAACAGGTCGATAACTTTAACTATCGAGCTGTTATCTTGGACTTGAAACTGTTCTTCAAGCCCCACATCAGCCATATCGCCAACATGAAAATATATATGAATTTGGATTCCTCGATATTAATACACACCGTATCCCATCTCTGCTCCATCTTGCGATAGCAAAAGCCACCATCCTTCCCATCTTTGACTATTGCAATATAATCTACAACCTACCAGCTTTCTGCCCCCTGCTTTGCCCTTGACGCCCCCTATAGAACACATTATTGCCACCTAAATATCACCTCCAATGGGCCTTCTACGTCCAAAAATTATTTAACACAGATTCCCATAACATCTAATGGACATCCTAATTAAACTGATTGCCAGCTGTAACATGAAAAGTGGCCCGCTGTTTTCACTAAAAATGCCACACACCCCAGTGTTGATCAATTTAAAGACACACCACTGTTGATACATGTTTATCAATATTATCAGCTATGATCGAATGCAGCGCTGGATGAAGGCCACATTCGAGCCCTGTGTGCTAACCATTGTACCGTGGAAGAATGCCACGTCGCAGGTAATCGGTGTGGAATTCACGACACTCAGGAACCGGTGAGACTGCTTAACCAATGGAAAGTTTCACATCTCTATCCGGGTGGGTCCCACGTGACCTCTACCCGGCAGTTTACGTAGCTACAACACTGGTAGACGATAGGCAGATCCGGTGCGGTGTGGTGTGGTAACGTGCGGGTAACCCCCACCCCTTCTTCTAAGACATCTGACCAGCGTGGAAGAGTAGACCAAGTACCCTCCCTCTCGAGAGGGGCTCTCTGGAGCGCCCTCTGGTGGAGGTCTCTTTCACGAGAGGGAGGTCTGCATCTTTTTCTTCAGGAGAGGAGTCAGGTAAAGTCACAACCACCACAGCCACTACCACCATCATCACCCATACTGCCACGATCATAATTATTTCCCACACCATCATCGCGTTCGGAGGGTTCAGTGTTAATCATTTAGGTTCATGGAGGCAGATTAATGTTCCCATAGGGTTCTGTGCGAATCGCTGAGGCTCGTAGAGCCAGACTAAGGCTCCCATAGGGTTCAGAGTGAATCACCGGCTAAGGCTTGACTACAATTCCCAGGTTGTTGTCGACAAGACAAAGACTACCTCTAAAGTTTGTCTCATGTTGACAACGTGAACACTGCTGACATGATATCCATGCAGTGCATAACGCGTTGTGGTCACCTTCTTACAGGCGCTGCAAAGAGCTGCGGACATCGCCCAGTCTCCACTCCCAGTGAGTAACGACGCTGCGTGTCTATCCACTGCTGGATCACGCTCCTCACATTCAGAATTAAACACAAAGCTCGAGAGAGGTGGGTGCTTGTAGGAGTCTGTCATCCAGCAGTGGATTATCCATGGCTCTAGATGATGGGTGCGCAATTACTCACCTCCCACAATACGATCAGTCAGACCCTCTGTAATCTCGGTAAATCTCTTCATTCCTAACTAAACAAACGCTTAAATAAATGTCAAACAGTGTAGGGGCCAAAGGGCTCCTCTGTTATACCCCAACGTGAACATGAGATGTCTCTGACTACTGGCCACGTAGCTTACCTGGGCTTATCCACCATCGTGAAGGTACTTAACGATTGTAATCAGAGGTGTTGTGACTAAATTACGAGGTTGAAATTATGATGAGGACGATGATGATGATGATGATTGGCATGTGGACAGAAGGGAGAAGAAGGCTCTGTGTAAGATGGTGTGCTTGTTCACCACTGCCATCGCAGTTCAACTAAAATATTTGTTTATAACAAGATGCCGGTTCCTTATGCACAAGTAGAAAATGCAACCCTTTCTTGTCTGGGACTTCGATATGGGAGGGTGATGGGGTGGTGGGGGAGGGGGCAGGGGGGAGGGGTGGTGGGGGTGGAGGAGGGGTGGTGGGGGAGGGGCGGTGAGGGATGGGGGTGGAGTAGTGGGGGAGAGGAGGTCTTACTCGGAATCATTCGGGCAGAATTATGTTGTTTCTTGTTATCGGCCTCGTAACACTGTGTGGAAGCTACCTGGCTATGTTGATCTTCTCGGCCAGAGTCATGCGCTCAGTCAATCCATGACACCTGTGTCAGTGACGGTATCTGCCAGCGAGCTGTTGACACTTCACTTCGCTTAATAGTGCACCTAGCCTGGCACAAGCACCGTCGTGATGTCACCAACACTGTGGCAAATTAAGGTTGTATTATGCACTACACTTATACTTTACGTGGCAGGTGATGTGTTTTTTTAGTGATTCTAATTTAAAATTTGGCTCCTAGACCTGTCAGCGAGTTGGCCCAGGGCTCCCCTATTAGTCCAGCTAGCCACGTTTTCAATATACTTTATTTTTAGTTTTTTAAATAAGTATTCGAGCGGGATTGGTGGCCTTGGGGCTATCACACCGTGCTTTAAACCCACTAGCACATCATATCTGAGGCTAGCGTTGTAGGATTGACTTTTCTGCTCTCTGCTGATGGTGGGTAGGCCCGGGTAGAGCTGTGGCCAACAGGCAGAGCCATCCCTCTGTTCACCGCATGATGCAACCAGGATGTCCTCTGGCCCTTACATTATGTAACATCTTCTATGACCACGAAATATGTGCAGGTGTCCATGGCTGTAGCCGAGGAACTTCCATCTTGTACACATTCAAACAGAGGCTGACTGATGTCTGGGTCTGGTCACACACACACACACTTTATCCTTTTCAAGGCAAATGGGGAGCACAGCAGCGCCTTTCCTTGATGTTTCTGCACTGGCAGCTGTGATTGTAGAAAACACTTCTCTCTGTCGAGTTTTTAATCTGACAGAGAAAGTGGTATTGTTGTAAACATAATAATTATAATAACGCGCCTTTCCCTAGGCAATGTCTGGAGAGGAAGAAGAGGAACGCTCAAGACAAGCTCACGATGAACTTGCACGAATGCTCAGAGACGCGGGTCTTGACGAGGTTTACTGGAAACAGAAACTGCGCGATGTTCTGCTAATTTCTAATGCACATGCGCTGCTTCACCTCGACCGGCAGGAATGCAAAGAACTGGACTCGCATTTCCGTAAATCGTGGGAAAAGAAGGCGTTTTATAAAATGATTGGCATTGATGCTGATGATATTGTGAGTGATAAAGAGGTAATGAGCTTAGCTCGTATACAAAATGATAATCCGTTGCCTCCTGTCGTGTCTGAGAAAATGAATGAGCCAACCCAAGTGATGGGGAATTCTGTTTCAGGACATTGTGGGTCAGATGAGATTTTACAAAATGCCTCTGGGGGCCTTGCTCTAGAGGGAGTGTACATGAGTGGGAAGTTGGAGGATAAATTGGAGAAGAGAGGGAAACTTTTGACAATCCCACAAACATTCCGGTTCGTGGATCCGGTCCACACGCCCATGACAAAACAACACGAGTTTATTTCTTTCAGTGAAGAATCCATGTTCGAGAAGGGAATGGAAGTCATGGGCTTTAGCAGCACTGTCTCAGAGCAAAGTTACGTCTCTACCTTGAATAGAGAACCAATCTCAATGCCAAGCATGTCATTGAATCTTAAGGAAATGCAAAATGTTCAGACTGATCATCCCCATATTTCCAGGACAGAGTACACGTACCTGCCATTAGCCTCAGCGCATCTTCAAATGGCACAAATCAGGTTGTCTGATGCAGCCGTGAAGGAACTACAAAATATTGAGAACACCTTGGAAAACACGAAAGCAGATTTAAAAAGCGCCGTGTTAACCAGCGTGATCAGAAACTTCTTCCACATATTCGGCTCTCACGCAAACGAGGGACCCCTCGAATTTGGAGGAATATTTTGGAGGAAGGCGTCGGCTCAAGGTTTCGGTTCAGATCAGCAAGATGAAATGAAACGGCTCTTGTCCGAGTTATTGGGATCCACCATTGGTGCTGACTGTGACAGTCGGACGACTACTGATACGGGCGCTGCAATGACCACTGAGCCAGCTGCAAGTGGCTCTGGCCAGCACGACCCGGTGCTCACTGATATGGTGAAGATGACTGTGACCTCAATAGGCGGTGACCCTGACGTTCATGATCTTCCTCAGTGGAAAGCTGCTGTTGTTTCCAACAATAGGACATGGTCTCTCATTGACAGAGGCAGCAGGTTTATACCAGTATGGGACATCGTCCTGTCCAATCATAAATGTGATTTTAAAGATGTCCTGAAGGTAGCCAGTGATCTCATAACAGCGTACGCCATCTTAACAAATAAACATGCAAATAATTATCAAGATGATGCATTGGCTGCCACTATTGTCGAAGCCCAATTGATCATGCAAGATGTAAAATGGATGATATCACACGTACACGAATGGATGATATCAGACAATATAACTCATCTGGATAAACTGGGAAATCTAAAACAGAAATTCTATGAATGCACACAAACTAACAAGAGCTGGATCGACGCCTGTCTCTTCCATCCAGCCCTTCAGGAATACTTGAATCTGACTGTATCGACATGCAATAATTTATCTAATGACGAAACAAAACAATTTAAAATGAAAATACAGCGCCTTTTAGAGCCGAACATCTATGCAGTGGAGAACTTCCCCCAGCGCTCCTCGATAATGCAGTGGGTGTATGAGACTGATACAGTCAGGATTCGTTATGCTGAGCTAAAGGCCCTCGCCAACACATTTATAGAAACAAAGAAACGATTAAAGCAAGTCATGGATTCACCGACTTATTCGGAAACTGCGATGAATGTCGCAAAAGTGAAGGGAACCAATGACGTCACATTTTCCCTCAATTCCCTGTGCCGATGCCTCCGAGAAATGAAGCAGGTGCAGGACGAGGAGCTGTTCATTGCAGCTGCTGCTGCTTCAGGGTTCAATGCAACGGAGCGATTGTTCCACCGCCTCCTGGACTATGAGGACGTTGACTGCCTTCAGCACGAAGTGGAGAGGGCACACAGCGAGTACTCGGCTCTCAGATCTCAAAGCGATCACATGTTTGCTGTTTTGCAAACTGAAAGGTTTATGAATCTGCTTGAAAGGATGGACCTACAAAAATACTACCTTAAGAAAATGCACATAGGGGATGTGTGTGTTGTTAAGTCAGAAATGCGTACAAAACATCCACGCACAGAACAAGAACTTGCCCCTTATTTTTTGCAGAGACTGATCATGGGTGACTATAAAGCACGGTATGTTCGTGTTCAGAGTGAAAATAAAAGCTATGAGACCATGAATAATAATGCGAACTCTAATTACGAAGACTTTTTTAAGCATGATGATACATTGGTTCGTAGAAAGGGGCTTGCAACAAACACTAAAACCCACATTCATCCCATGGATTTGCAAATGACAATTTATCATTGTGGAGACAATTTCGTGAGGCAGTACATTTACAACAAACTCTCATTTTGCCAGTTTGCACTGCCGCTTTTAGTTCCAAATCCTTGTAGCTCAGAAATTGAATTGCCTCTTTGGGCATTCCGACAGATCAACAAGAACTGGAAATGCCGTGACACATCTACTAACACCCTGCAAACCAAAACCTGTGCAATTGTTAAGGCAGACACTCCTCTAGTGTCCTTCATAAGATTTGGTGAATCGCCCACATCGAAATCTCAGATGCTGAACTCTCTGCTCGGTAAGCAAAGACATGGCGTTTTCTTTAATCGGCACTGCAAGGGCAGCAGCAGGAATGGTCTCCTAATGGAAGGAGTCACAGAGGTCGCCTGGTATTGTCCAGGTGGGAGGGATGACGACGTCTTCAATGACTGCATAGCGTTCACAAATCTGCACGGAGATGCGAGACGGCACAGAAGACAGGTGCAGTTTCTGCACGAGATATCCTCCATCAATGTGATACTAATGTCAGATCGTGATCACAATGATGAAGCTAAACTCATTTTGCAAGAATGTCTGACTTCTCCAAAGCCTTTTGTTTGCCTTTGCGCTGACCAAGAGAGAATCGAGGGTGGAAATTCAAGGGGAAAAGTGAAAATTGCTGTTAAGAACAGAAATGAGGCCGATTTAATGGATGAATTGAAATCAACTCTCAATAATCTGTTGGCCATTTCAACACAAACGATCAACCTCAATGATTGCCAAGACACTGCCAGACAGCACGGCTTCAAAGTTGATGAAGACGATGAGAATTGTAAAGAAGGCAAGTCTAAGGCAGATGTCTTACTGAGTCTTCTCAAGGAAAAACCACTGTCTTCAATGAAGGAGACTTTTCTGTCTCTTCAAGGTAAAATGTGGCATGAATGGTGCAAGAAAGACAAAGAATTAACTCGCTTAAGAAGTAAAGTTGACCAAAGCATTGAGGAATATAGGCACAACATTTCAATGGAAAAACAATCACTACTTAGAGTCCAGTATGTCAAAGCATTTCCTCTCAATGATGTAATGAGAACATTGATTGAAATTCTGCAGCATCATCAAGACAAAGTAAAAAAATACTTCCTGCATTGGCTAAAAATAGATTTAGAAATGCTGTCTGCAGAGTCCTTATCAAAACTTCATCTGCAGTATCACCAGGCTTGGGCAGGAAGTATTAAGTCAAAAGGCACTGAAAGTGCTACAAATCAAGAACTGGATAAAATATCTGTCGAAATTGGTGCCTCTTCTTTTGGAATCGATCACCTTTTCAGGGAAGTTGGCCAAATCTACGAAGCGTCACAGACACTGGATGGCGCTGACAAACGCTCAGCTGCTTTGCCAGGCATCGCAGCAGATTTGATGCTCTCTGGGTTCCCCCTTGAACTCATGGACGGTGATGCCTCACATATCCCTCTCTCTTGGATCAACTCAGTTTTGGACAAAGTGATTGAGAAAATCGTAGACAAAACTGTGTTTGTCCTCTCCATCCTGGGCTTACAAAGCAGTGGCAAGTCCACGCTGCTGAATGCCATGTTCGGTCTCCAGTTCGCTGTGAGTGCAGGGAGATGCACCCGAGGAGCCTACATGCAGTTAATTAAGTTGGAGGAAAAGTTAACCACAGAGCTGGGATTTGATTTTGTGTTGATAGTCGACACAGAAGGGCTCCGAGCCCCAGAGCTATCAAATGCGACACCCACTCATGACAATGAGCTGGCTACGTTTGTGATCGGCCTTGGCAACGCGACCATCATCAACATTATGGGAGAGAATCCATCAGAGATGCAAGACATTCTACAGATCGCTGTGCAGGCATTTCTGCGAATGAAGCAGGTTAAGTTGTCATCGAGCTGTGTGTTTGTGCATCAAAACGTAGGAGATATGACCGCTCAAGACAAGAACATGGAGGGCAGGAGACGCCTTAAGATGAAACTCGATGAGATGACGCGCTTGGCCGCGCAGCAGGAGCAGTGCGATGTTGATTCCTTTGACGAGGTGATCAAGTGTGACGTGGCCTCCCATATCCATTACTTCGCTCATCTTTGGGAGGGAAACCCTCCAAATGCTCCGCCAAATCCAAGCTACTGCCAAAATGTCCAAGATCTTAAACGAATGTTACTCGACATTGCTAAACGAGAACGCAACGTCTTGAAGATATCCGAGTTCAAAGCACGCATTCAGGATCTATGGACGGCCTTGCTTGCAGAAAACTTCGTGTTTAGCTTCAAGAACACCCTAGAGATCGCAGCTTATAGCAAACTGGAAGAAATGTATGTAAAATGGACTTGGAGCCTGAGGAGTCATCTTATTCAAGAGGAGAATAAGCAGCATACTATCATTAACAACAGTACAGACACAACGTATGATTTGACTCGGTCAAGCGTTGAGCAAACGGTTTTTCCAAAATACAACGAGATCAGCCAAAAAATTGAAACATATTTCAATGAAGATGATGCTGAATTGTTGAGTCAATGGAAAGCTAATTTCGTAAAGAGATTTGAAACAATTAAGGATGAGCTTGTGACTAATACTTACAAAAAATGTACTGATCTGATGAAGCAAAAGAGTGCTCGGATCAAGCTAGATCAAAATAGATCACGCTATGAGAATCAACTGATGAAGAAGAGTAAGGATTTGGCTTCAACACTGAAAACTACCGGACGGAAAGATATCCAATTGGAGATAGAGTTCGATCAGATGTGGGAAGAATGGACCGATGAAGTGAAAAATAGCATTGCCCCACCTAGAAAAGTGGATTTTAGACGACATGCACAAGAAGCACTGCAAGAACATTTTCAAGGTGAAAAATATTTATTCACTAAATTGATGAACATGCATGCAAATGAATTGTTCATGTTTAATCATCAAGAACATGTTGTTAAAAAACGAGGTGTTTTTAATACGTTAATGAATTTATCGTACACTAATCGACAAGATATTGAAATTGTTGACAAAATAAAAGAGGATGCAGAAAATGCAGCCGTGATTTTTTTTAAAGATCTAGAGCAACGGAAGCTTGGTTACAATGAAACCAATATACATGAAATAATACAAGCTGTGCTGACAGTTGTAGATGCTGGTATAAATGATTCAGCTTCTAAACGCAATTTAACAGTGAAGCTCACAAATAGGTATAAGCTAGATTTAGCAATACATATTTTGGTCAATGCTGAAGGGAGGTTTCAGGAAATACAGAATGATTTCCAGAGGGCAAACGATCCTCTAATATACCTCAACAGCAAGAAAGAAGATTACTTTAACAGCTTTAAGATTCGATGCAAAGGAGCAACAACCACCACCATCTTTGCTGACACTTTGTGCAGAAAACTCAAAACATTCGTGCACCAGGCAGTCTGTGACAAAGCCAGCATTGACATTGCAAGCAAAATGAGGTCAAATTGTCCGGCATTCAATGGCAATCGATCAAATTTACAAAACTACATCATGATACATTTAGCAGGAAGAGAAGATTTTAAAGAATTCATTGAATATATTCAGAGACCAAAACAATATTTTCAAAGCTACATTAAAGAACGTGTTGAAGAATATTGCTCAGCAAACGAAAATAAAACAATTCGTGAAATATTACGATCATGTCTTGAGCTTTACAAGAACGATGTTTTTAAAGCGATTACTGATGCAACAACAGCTGTCCAGAAAACCAAAGGCGATGCATCATCGTGGCTGGATGTGTTTAGTAAACAGCTTGGTGACAAAATACATGTCCCAAGGCAGAGTCTGGTTAGAGCTGACTACAAAGATATAGATGATATCGGCTACTTTAGAGAAGAACTAACCACAGCAATGACAACCATGGTGGCACAGTTGAACAAAGATTATTCGAAAGCATCCTTAACGGATTTACAAGACGTAAGGAACACACCTCATGACATGCTCTGTGACCAGATGAGTGGGTGCTGGGTGCAATGCCCATTCTGTAAAGCCATCTGCACAAACACGATGCCCAATCATGAC
>JAAXLI020001291.1:0-38328 GCA_014621495.2 Entosphenus tridentatus | reverse complement strand
TTTCCCGCCCACCCCTCCCCTAACCTCTCCTTTCTGCTGCTACTGGAGGAGACTTCTTGGTGCCACTGCTGGCGTCAGGCCCTGAGACTGAGAGAGCGGCAGAGGAGGCGACACGGCGAGCCGGGCCACGTCGCGTCTGTCAGGGGCAAGAGACGCGGGCGACTCAACACTTCACTGCTTGAGTGAGTGTGGGGAGTTTATGGTGCGTGGGGGCGATTGGTGGTGTGGTCCAGAATATAAAACTGCCTGTCGGCTACACTGCAGATTTTTTAATTGGTGCATAAATGTCTGTGTGTGTATGTGTAAGATTGTGTAGCACTTGTGAGGGTGTGTGCGGTGTCTCATGAGCAAGGTCACTGTGTGTACCTAAAATGAGCATCTGGGGAGGTGTGTAAATATTACACATTGGGGAGACAAAGGTGGACCCACGTGGTTCTGAAGACCCACCACATCGTGTGCCATTCCGACCTTTATAGGGGCTCAATAAGAGTACTGCCACACCAGTCTGTGGAGCTACATGGGGGATGTTTGTGCTGGAGCTCGTGCTGTAGGCGTAGAAGACCGTGGATCCTCTGTGGGGAGCGCGCGTCTGCTGTGGGCAGCGTGGAGCTGCACGAGCGGACACCGACGCAGCGATTCCCATAGCGAGTCACGAGACACGCGCTGCAAAACAATCACGCTGAAGTGTGAGGATGGGTGGATGAAGCGAGCACCACCTTGGTGTTCTTGGCTTGTATGTTCAGTGGTGATTAATAATTTTAATACACCGTGTCATGGCAGTTGTCTATTTCTCTGTTATCCTTAATTGCACGTTTTTATATAATTCATAAAATATTTCACCTGCAAATTCTATTGAGATTGATTGTCTCATGCGCAAGGATTCCCAGGGCATCTGGGGTGGAACAGTTGCCCAGTGCTTGGCGCACTGCACTACGAACCCTTGGACTAAAATCAGAGGCGAGTGACAAATGAATCATTCCTTCCCACCTCGCTTCACCAACCTGCACTCGCCAGCGTGGTGAAGTATAGCAAAGCAAGAAACCACACGACCGACAGCGCTTAGGGAGCCCATTATGCAGCAGAGCTTTACATTATTATCATATCCATGTCTGGTTGTGGATTTGATTATTTTTCTTTAGTTGTCTCTGTTGCATTTACAACTTGGCGAGATGTTTCCTACTTCATTCTGGTGCATTTACTGCTTTTATCAGTGTATGTCTGCACTGGGTGTGTTGGTTGGAGTTGTTGGTTGTCTTGCGAGGTTAATCTGATGCGGTTTACCGGAACAACACCTAGTGGCCTTGGTCACTTTACTGCCCTTTGTATCACTGTAATGTACGGTCAATTGTTTTTTAACAGGAAAAGTGTCGACTTAAAAGTCATGGTTTTTGTTATTGATTCGATTTGTTCATACCTCCCTGTTCATAGACATTGTCAATCAGAGCTGAGGTCAATTACTCGTGCCCAGTCAGTCAAGTGAGAAAGCGATATCCCCCACTGTCCCCTTCACCCCATGGTGCTGCCTATGAGACTTATTCTCATGTAGAAGCCCGAGTTCACAATACGATATAATGGAGTGAAATCTACCTCGCTGTTAATGTTTAAATGACAGTAAAATTGGATCTTTATCAAGGGTACCATGTAACTGGGAGTCTTGTCATTCATAGCACACTACTCCATTTATTCCGTCTCGCCTGTTTTGTTCATTGGTAAAGCTGAGGTATTGGCGATCAAATACATGATCGCCCTCGCCGTCTTCAAGATCCTCAATGGACTCGCTCCTGCCTGTCTCTCCCTCTCATGGGGCGCCTGGTATGCATGAGGTCGTGGGTTTGGTCCCGACCCTGACGCCTGTTGTATATTTGGAGTTTGCATTTCTACCCGTGGACACGTGGCTTTTTCTTCGGATCTTCTGGTTTTCCCTCCACATTTAGAATGATGCATTTAGATTATTTAGTTGCTATACATTTCCAAATGTTAAGCCACTTCGTAGAGCTATCTATATTTTGTTGCCAGGTAGCTTATCAAATAGAGCTGAATAGCTCAGTGGGCTTTACCTGATAAATATAAAAAACAATCACTCCATTCCTTTAGCCTTGCTCTCCTCTATCGCCCCTCTCATCGCTATCTACTCCCCTCCATCCTCTGCCCAGCAACTAAGGGAGCTTTTAGTCAAACTTGACTCATTAGCAGGGCACTTATTCCCCCCTTCTAGTGCAATTCTCTGAGCTTGTCTCTCACTATCCACCCACTTCTCCTGTGTGCCCATCGCTGCCTGTTCTCTCTGTATGAATGTATGCAGTCTATAACCGCCTCCTTTTTCCCCATGATGATTGTCTGATTGTTGTGCACTGCATTTGAAATGCAGATATATTCCCGATGCTCTGTAAATGCACTCTCGATTGCATTCTTTTCCACCCTGCTCCATCCACTGCCTGTGTGTGACAAGGCTGGATGGGCCACATTCCGAGCTTGACGCAAATTGAGCTGTTGTGCTTTCGGCGTAAACATCAATGAGTGTCCATTTGCCAGGTGTAAGTTTTTACTCTTTTCATAAATCTTTTGGTGATGTGTGCTGTATGAGAAAACACGCGGCTGAGCCCACATTCACACCCTCCCCTCCTACTTTTTGACTGTTCACTCGTACTGTAAAACAGATTTTTATTCATTCATGCAACTCTCTGCATGTCAAGACTTGCTCGAGGTGAATGGTTGCTGGCCAAATACAGACGAGTGTGGAGAAGTATGATCCTATAACCTCTACGACTGCCACGTTGTGGGGAGGACTGCCTGGAGCAGCGCATTAGAACATACTTTATTCTTATTATAGTTGTGAGAATGAATTCACTGCTGTATAACATCTAGTTTGAACATTACAACCACCACCATCAACATTATAATCAGCATCATCAATATTATAACCACAATTAATGATTCTGAATATCAATTTCAATTTGTGTGCTTTTTAATGTAATTGATAAATTAATCAGAATTACAACCAGCACCATCCCAAGTATAATCCTCATCATAGATACTATAGCCACTACTCATGCTAATGTCTAACAAGTGTTGTGATGCCGACACACGTTATTGCGTTATTCAGATACTTTTTTCTTCAGATACCACTATTTCTAGACCCGGGCTTCGTTCTTGACGCTTGAACTTCGTCTTCACTCCAATCGTCCCCTCCCCTTGTGCCACCCCCTTTAAAATCCTGCGAGCCCCCTTTCTGGAAGCTTCGTTCACCCCATTTCCTTCAGCCAACCTTCTCCTCAAACGGTTGTCAACATTCGCCTCTAGAGTCAATCCTCATTACCTGCCCTTTACATTTGAATCTCTCCCCCAATCTCTTTGAATATCTTTTGACAAATCGTCTTTGAGGCCTCCCTGCACCAGCCAGAGGCCTTGATTAACTTTGTGCCTGTCTGTTAACGCATACGCTTATGTCAGATAAGTGGTATGTTGCCTCAGTCATTAAACAAGTTACAATTCTGATTAAAATATATACATTTATTAATCTTTACGTGGTATTTATGGAGTTATATTTACCGTTGCTAAAATTATGGCTCTTCCAGAAGAAAGATAACTAAAATGGAAAGTTTAACATGACAAAAGCTATAGCTTGAGCTCTTCAGAGGGGTATGACCGAGAGCCATTCTGGGAGTATAGTTATTTCTAAAGTGAAAGCAGTGCTACATCACTCACCTTACTCTACAAACTAGTCTAATTTATTAAATATCCGTGCAATAAAAATATAAATATTTTGTTACTGTAATATTTTCATTGAACCTGCAACCATTAACAAAACAGAGGATAAACGGATTTGCGTGGAGTGATTTAGAGCCGTGCCCTCTGGGTATTTATTCTCCCCCTAATCGGGACTGATTGGGGTTTGTTGGGTTCCTTTCCCTCCTAAAGGTCGGGCTAAAGATGGGAAGAGCATTATTAGAGTGGGAAGGGTGCGGGAGAGATACTAGGTGTGGGGGTTATAACCCAAGCAATGAATGGGAAAATAAAATAATATATAGAACAATTTAAGCTGTAAGCCTGCCTCTGCCTCTATCCTTCCTGGGGACAACTCTGGTAGCGTGGTGTGATTCCTGTCACCATTTCCTCCTCCCCATCCCCCGTACACTGGTTACTGTCTTTCCTCATTACGTCCAGGTGCTTCATGTTACATGGGATTCTCAAGGAATGTGGTCCATATCACCTCATTCTCGTTTTTTGTTCATCTTCAGCTTGTAGCCGAGGTGTTCCATTGCTCCTAAGGCCTTTAGCGATCTATACCAGGGTCTGCAGTTTCCCATAATAGTTGTCTTTGCCATGGTGTAGAAGGCTTGGAGTAATGTGTGTGTTGGTGTTTGGATATCCTTACCAGTTTCACGCCCTACATCGATGAATCCACTTGAGGGCTGACCTCTATGCCACAGATCAAGTTGAAGTAGTTGGCAATGTTCCAGTAAAAATTTCCAATCCAAAAAGCATGTGGTTATGTCTGTGTAGTGCATTGTGGGCATCTGAAATAGCCTGGAGAAGAGTTAGAGAATGTTGCACTTCGTTTGTTAGTTGGGTAAACTCCATGCATGAATTGTAATGAGGTAACTTTCAAGGGGAACGACTAAAAGACCAATTGCCAATGCTCGCAATGTCTGGGGGTGGGATGTCAGACCCCAGCAGTGCTTCCCACAGTTTATTGGTTTTTAGTTGTATCTGCTATTCCCCTAAGGCGAGGTGATGGCACGCCTTTGCTAGTTTGTGCTTTTTTTCTTCACGAGCCAGTCTATTATGGGTTGGGTGCTCTCGGCAAAGTTTTTGTTTGCAGCCTTGGTGATGGTGTCCCTGCTGTGTGACTGGGATATCGTGTCGTGCCTGTATCAGATGAAAATAATACATTTTCTCTTCTTGGGTCAACAGGTCCCCAATCTTATCAATACCAGCAGCTTTTCCATGCCGACCAATTAATTCCTTTACCCTGTATTTTGACGGATGCAGTGCTTAATAGAGGGGACTGTGCAGAGAGGGGAAGAACGGGATCTGTTTATTTTTGCAGACTCGGAGGATGACAGCAACACTCTGGAGCGGCTTGAGGCCCGTGGATTATCGTTTATGGGGGGCGAGAGAGCAATTATGGAAGCTACCAGGGGCTAATGGAACATGCTTCCCACTTATTCCATATCACCCTATTTTCTGACTTTATCCAGTGTTTGATGTTCAGTTTTATTCTTAATAAGTATTGGCACATGGTTCGTTTATGAAGAATCTAATTACAAATATTGGAGAGCATGGATGCAGAGAATCGTGTGGCAGAGAATGGCAGCACAAGAGTTTTCACCGAGCATCTTCTGGTGGCCTCACCATCCGTACCCACGAGGAACCATGATGACAATTGCTTGTGTTGCGATCGAAACGTCGTGATAGTTATAATTTTATTTTTTATTATTTGATCTATCTACGTGGCTTTACCGAAAGACTAAAAGAATATGAATTCCTGCAGTCACGAAAGCTTTAAGTCAAGATCCATGACTTTAAAAACATGTGGACTCCTGCATGAGTTTATACAAAATATATAAAGCTCGATTTAAAGCTTTCGTGACTGCAGGGATTCATCTTTTTGGTTCTTTCGGTAAAGTCACGTAGAATGGAAAGAATAAAATAACAAAAATAAAACATAATAAAATAATTGTATTATGTTTTATTTTTATTATTATGTTTTATTTTTATTATTTTATTATTTCCATTCTACGTGACTTTACCGAAAGAACCAAGAAGATATATAAAGCTGTCTATTATTATCGGCTTCAATCGCCTGCAATTTGATGACTAGATTGACTGGTGGCCTTTGATGAATGCTTGAGCCACATTGTTTATGAATTATGTATTATTAAATCGAACAACTGTTTTAAGTCAGTTGCTGATGAATACGTTCAGAATACTACAACCTGAACGGGATTATCTCGCACAGGGAAGATGTTAATGAGAGACAATTGAGGCTTAGTCCTCACTCATTTTCCACAATGTGTGAATTGGCGCTCACACGCGGCTCCTCATGGGTGGCGCCGATATCACAAGTCGAGGAGACTGAAGTGCTGTGACTAAAGGGACATTGCCTGAATCGTCCGTTACTATAAACATTACATTTTAAAGCGGTGTTATCGACGAATGTAAGTTTTTTTTGGAAGATAAGTAATATCACGATGGGGGGAGGGGGGGATAGCGGGTTTGAGGGGGAGGGGCTATAGGGGCAGGGCCGAGGCGGCACTGCCGATGTTGAGTAAAATCGTATCAGTGTCTTGTGCTCAAGCCTAGGGGCGGATTCGAATACACGTCTCATCTTGCCACGTGCTTTTCTTTTTACTATCCATCAATAAGTGAATCAATCTACGACGCAACGCTGTTTGTAATATGGGTATAGTACTCCTGAAGCATGTAAAAATGGTACTGTCAATGGTATTTTAATAGGAACATTGTCTATTTGAAAGTCACGGTTTTTGTTGTTGAATTTAAATTATTTGGCTTCCACCTCCCTATTCACAGAGATCGTCAATAGAGGCTGAAGTATGTTACACCCAGTCAGTCGAGGGAGCGATAGCCCACACTGTCCCCTTCAGCCTGTGGTGTTGCCTATGGGACTCATTGTTCCGTAACATCCCGAGTTCACAATGTCGATTAAAGCGACATCTTTGTTTATTAATGATCCATGAAATAAGTGGGACTTTATCTAGTGTAACAGTCTTGTCTTTGGTAATACTGTACTCGTTTTTTTATGTTGCCTGTTTTGTTAATTTGTAAAGTTGTGATCGTGTTTGATCCCTCCACTGGGACCCGATTAATTTCTGCATCAAGCACAATATCCCCTTTACTGTCTTCAAGATTCTCCTTGGACTCGCTCCTACTTGCCTCTCCCATCATGCTTCTAATCAGTTGAACATAATTATCTCAGCTGCGTAACATACTGTGAAAGCTGCATGGCCTGTCACTCCACATAAATGCATGGGTCTTCTCAGCTAGATATCCCCTCCCCGTCTCTACATTTGAGAAATATGGATCCATTTAAAAGGAACATCTACACTGGGTTTGCATATTAAAGTTATCTACGATCCACCGTGGGTTTAACTAACTGGATTGTGTGAGTAGCTTAGATCCTTGAAAGATCTGGACAAATTCACATCAGTGAGCTTCTAAGGCAGATGAGGCAGCATTGACTGGGTCATGTCGCTCAAATGTCCAGTCACTGCGTATCCAAACAGCTACTATTTGTCCAGATATAAGGGGCTAAAGGCTATAGGCAAGAGTTTGACTGATGTGTAACAGAAGGATGTGGAGCTGCTTGGGCTTGCCGACAGCTTGTACCAGTAGTGTCAAGTTCAGCCTCTCTGGGGGAGTTTTGTGAAGGATGTCCGCCTCCAGCAATAACAGAAGGCAGAGGAGTGATGTTCATAACAACAGCGAAGTGCAGGTCGAGTAAAATGCAGAAAGTTGGAACAGTAGGGAGCACAGGTGCTAAATCTGCCAGTCATCTATGTCACAACCCATGGCACCTTTACCTATCCTGTAACCTCCTGCCCATGACCCTTAGACAGTCCAAATTACCTCAGTGTGCACTTTGCCTGGCACAAACACCTTGTTAACGTCATCGATTTTTAGTGTAGAATGGCTGTTATTGTGTGTATGTATCCACCCTTTTATGTGCCGTACCAGCCTTCTGAGGTGCTCGCTAGTTTGTATCTGTATGTGTGTGTGCATAGCCAATGTGTGTGTTTATGGCGAGCCATGCTGCACAACAAACCCGGCTACAGTTATCAATAGCACATGGTATCTACACTTGTTTTGGGTCCTCCTCTAGGTTGTCTGCATTAAATGAGTGCCTGATACAATTGGTAATCAGCAGAAACTATGAGACAAAGATGGCCAGGTGTGGTACTGGCCATTTCTTACCCCCCTTTTGCAATGCCGGCCTTCAAAGGTGCTCGATAATAGCACTTGCCCCACCAGTCTGTGGAGCTACATGGGAGATGTTTGTGCTGGAGCTCGTGCTGTAGGCATAGAAGACACTCGGCCGTGGATCCTCTGTAAGGAGCGCGCGTCTGCTGTGGGTAGCGTGGAGCTGCACGAGAGTGAAGCCAAGAGAGTTGTTGCGCCTTGGGCGTAAACATCAATGGATGTCCATTTTTCAGGTGTCAATTTTTTTCGTAATTCTCTTGGAGATGTGTGCTGTATGAGAGAGAAAGCGATTGAGCTCACGGCCTACCCCCCTCCCCCCCATTACAGTGTCTCCTCGTACTATTTGACTGCACAGCAAATCATACGTGTACAATACGTAATTGAATGTGAGGTGAGGAGGAAGGACAATAAACTAAACGCAAAAAGCACTTCTAAAGAAATGAGTTTTCAATCAAGTGCATCGCCCCACTGGCTTCCTAATATCAGAAGGAATATAATTTCAGATGGCAGCAGAAGCGCATCTGAAAGCGCGCGATGCAAACAACTGCAGGCCACCGTGTGCTCCCTGCTGCCAAAGAATACTATTTGATCAAGCTGTCTCCGCTCGTTACGCAAATATTTGCGAATTTTGCAAAAAATGGGTTTACGTTCAAATTGCTTGTTATGGGGCATTCTCGTAGAAAGAACGCTCGTTAAGTGAGACCGGCCTGTATATGTACAGTATCGATATTTAGTTTGCAGCGGTGCAATACACACAGCTCAATACACAACGAGTTAAATGTATGAATATCTCAAACTAAAGAATGGGTCACTTGGGTTTACAAACACGATGTACAAAACTCGTTATAGTCTCATGCTCTGCATGCTGCTGTAAATGCACGTGGTGCATACTCACTGACCAGATGAATGTTATGGAGATTTTAAAAAAAATGTTTTTTTCATAAATGTATTATGTAAAACAAATATAGGGAAGCGTTCATCCAGCGGTAGAGACAATGGCTGCTGATGATGATGTAACGTGCCGCTCATTTTGAAGGATCCCTAAGAGACAGTGTAGGTGGAGATTCAAAGGCATAGGAAGGTGGCTGCACACACGCCTGGACCCATGCTGTCCTGATGAAGTGACTTAACATAATGAACATCACAGTGACATTACTTTAAGTTTTGGCTTCCCCACTCAAAAGATCCCGTTCACTAATTTCCGTGAAGCGTATGTGACGTCATACTACTGCTCGACAACCTCAGATCACCCTCTACCCATACATTGAGAACATGGGCGTACCCTCTACATAGGGACCACCCAAGATTAAATCTGGCTCCCACCCTCTGCCATTACACCTCCATCCTAATCGTCAATCAACTAGAGGTGACACTTTCCCGATCATTTCATATTACAGCGCAATTCGCCGTCTGCGTGGCATCACGGTGGTCGAGGCAGTGAGCGCGGGGTGTCACGCAGCTGCTTAATCTGCTAAAGCTGTGTGGTGTTTTGTATTAGGTTGACATTTTACTTTTTTTTGTCGTAGTGTTGTGTTCATATCAATGTTCATATGCTTGCACTGAAGAGTGTTTTGAGACGCCTAAGGTGTTTAGATACTATTTAATGTATTTCCATAAATTTAAATAACATTTTTAAGCTTACATTACAATTTACATAACTCAATGTATTCACAATCAAATACCTAAAGTCACAATTGTACCTAACCGAGATCTCTCAGATTTTAGTAGAACCATTTTATTTTAATAATGAAATTTCTTTCCCGTACCTGGCTAAAATTACACGACTATACTTACAGGTGACACGTGGTTTGTTTTCATTTCCTTCAGGTGACTCGATGCATTTGTGATGATGGCATCAAAAGATCCTGCATATGAGATTATTAGAAGCAACAAAGTGAAACTGCAGGAATACCTCCAGGCGAAGTCTTCAGAAGTGCTTGACCATTCCTATCAAACAGAGATAGTCCTGAAGAATGAATACACGACCCTCAAAAGCGAGAATGACCCCATTGCACGAACACGGCACCTGGTTGACCTGGTGCTCGACAAGGGAGAAGATGTCTGCATGAGATTCCTTAAAGACGTGCTGGTGCCGCTGAGATCCGAGATCCCTCTCTTGGATCAGTGGATATCACAGCATGAGCAGCAGCTCAACGTGATGGGTGTCGATCTGAGCATAACTGCGGGTAAAGCTATCCCTGGAGCAGCTTCTCGTGAGTAATGCTAAACTTCACATATCCATTCGCATGTCTCTGGCAAGTTTAAGTGAAGGAATTGCTTTGAACTGATATGAACTGCCATTTGATATTTGCAAACTGCACCACTCTTGCATAACAACATCCCTCTCAGGAGGAGGACATTAATATTCCATTCCATAGCAGGGTATGTACAAGGGATCAGCAATTTGGAGGAAAGGATGGATGGATAATGGAAATGTGTGTCAGTATCAAAACATTACATCCACACTGGACCCCAACATTCCTGAATTTCTGTCCTTTCCCTTTCCTTGAAAAAGACTTAAACATGGTGACTTTCTCCCACCTCTTCAGACACAGACACATCGTGTTTGAGCTGGAAGAATGTAATGAGCTATAAAGCTCTCTTTCAAGTGCCAAGCCCAAGATAGTTGGCCATGGCAGCAAACCCATCTGCTGCCATGGTCTCCATGACTTGGTAGAATCTGGATTCGACCAAGGCCATGTCATTGAAACTGTTCCTCTATGCAGGGTGAATGACCACCTCTCTTAAACTATGGAAGCTGCTTCTAGTTCTTGACCTTTGGGCTGCATTAGATACCACACACCACTCCATACTCTTGAATCAACATGGCTACGCAGGCATCTCTCACACACTTCCCTACTGCTTTGGCTTCACCCTCTAAAAGTGAGCCCTATTTTTCCAAGCAAGGACTGCCTTCCATTCAGAAGCCTCCGTCCTTGGCTATTTGCGCTTCTCAGTACAATGTCTCCTCCTTTGTAGAAAACAATTCTCCTAATTTTTATTATCGACTATCACTGCTATTTCTAATGACATCCACCCAGCCTTTTCTTACACCGTGACTCAGATTTGGTTATAATTTATTCCAGCTTAAAGGTAAAATTTGTAGCCTTCGTCATTTTGCAAAAAAGTCCACGCAAATTAATGACTCAGAGTATATGATTCTTGAGAGGTTATAATAACATCAGATACAAAGGGATCACAGTGCTTATGGCCAGCATTGCTCAGGTGGTGAGCCACTGGGTTCAATGTTTCCTTAGAAAGCTGATGGAAGTTGTTGAGCAAATTTGTCACAGGAAATCGCCAATGTAGTGGATGCCACAGTGCTTGCTGATGATGCAGTAATCAGATCAGTTGAAGTTCAAGTGAACCTATGATGCATCACGTGAGATGCTACGAGTTCTGTGATTCATGTGGCTGTTGTTGTGGAGGTGCAAGCGCTGCATCTTCTCTGCCTGCAGAGGACCGTGCCTGGTGTACTGCACTCCACCACAGTGTAGCCCCCGTGCTACGTGGTGTAGGCCAGCTTGAGATGGGAGAGGAAACACAGCCCCAATACCAGTGAAATATAAAAAGTAAAATTCAACATCCTAAACACAAATCAATAATTGTAGGACAAGGAAGCAGTGAATTTTACACACAGATCAATAAAATTAGTTTGTGATGATGCTGATGTACATCGTAATGATAAATGTGGTGCTACTATATTTTTCACAGGCAAAACAAAGAAGACGAGTGGTGGGAACATTTTTGTCAAGATCAAAAATATATTTTACAAAGGTACAGTGCTTATAAAAATTGCATATGTAGAATACACAACGGGAAAACTTCCACACAATAATTCGTGATGTACATGATGTTGATACATTATCCATGGTGAACGAATTCGCGACGCTTTTTTTATTATGTAGTTTATTTTAAGATATTTGTTTGTTATAGGAATGTTTTTTGTGTAAATGAAACTAATTTGTTTGTTAATAGATTTGTTTTATTTAGATAACCCCGGTGATGATTACAGAGAATTCTTGCTGAAGCTGACATCATTAACACGAGACTACGACACACGACCTGGAGAACCTGCGGTGTTTTTGCTGGAGAGGATGGTGAAGCCAATTCTGGTTCTCTACTACCGCCAGCAAGAAACCAAAGAGCACGAGTTACTAGCGAGAGGCAAGCAGCACGAGAAGCTGATAAAGAGAGCACAGAGAGAAGGGATGACTTACAAGAAGCTCTTTGATCCCATTGGAAACAAAAAACACCCCCGACTGGTTATTGTAGTGGGGATTCCAGGCAGCGGTAAAACCATGTTGAGCAAATTCATTGTGCACAGCCTGCTGTCAGGTGAAAGAGTGTTTGCACAACGCTTTGAACACATTGTGCTCATCACGTTCAGGGAGATAAATGATGTTGGAGAGATGTCACTCGCGGAGTTGTTTTCTGTGCTGCACTCATGTTTGGGAAACAAAGCGGATGAGGTTTTCACAAACCAAGAGAGAACCCTTTTTGTTATGGATGGGTTGGACGAGTTTGGAAAGTGCCTTCACTATGCCAATGCTTGTACTGATCCACGTAAGACGGCAACAGTCGAAGCCATCATTGCTGCCCTAGTGAATGGAAATCTCTTGCCCAAGGCCTCGGTCTTGATAACGACCAGACCCATTGCCATGGAGCAGCTGAGTGGAGTGAATGTTGATCGTGCTGTTGAAATCACTGGGTTTTCCAACGAAGATAAAATAGCATTCTTTAACAAATTTTACCAAGATATGAGTCTAGCAGAAAGGGCACTCAAGCTCCTGCAGGAAAATGAAACCGTGAATACATTGTCCCAGAACCCTTCATTCTGCCATATAGCAGCCATTACACTGAAGAAAGATTTACAAAAGTCTGATCATTCTGAGATAATCCTCAAATCAATGACTGACCTCTTCACACAATATTTCTTTGGGCTCATGGAACACCATGGACGTGGCAGCCGCGCAGCCAAGAGAATCGTATCATCTCTTGCTAATATGGCTCTGAAGGGGGTTCAGCAAAACATCCAGATGTTTAGCCAAAAAGATCTAGAAGAGTGTGTTGTTAGTTCTTCTGAACTCGGAAGTACATTCATCAACAAAGTGTTCACATGTGAGGGCATTCAACCAGGGAGTTGTTATTCATTTTCACACTTGACAATGCAGGAATTCTTTGCAGCAATAGCCGTGCATCTGTCACATTCAACATGGTCAGTGAGTGACGTCATCAAGGCTATTGAGGACAGCAAAGATGGGAGGTTTGATGTGTTTCAGAGGTTTTTTTGTGGACTAGCATCAAGCACTCCATGGAAGTTCTTTGAGCGTATTTTGGATCCTCCATCTGCAGATTCTCAAAAGGAAATAATCGAGTGGCTCAATCGCAGCATGGAGACTCAGAAGTCTAACAAACACAGGCTCATCAGTCTCCTGCACTGCGTGCACGAGCTGCACGACCGCAAGTCCCTGAGTGATGCCACTCGGTCCATGACTAAGATAGACCTGTCAGACACAAGGCTGTCCCTGCCAGACTGCGCTGCCATCTCCTGGATCCTGCAGCATCGAGAGGAACCTGTGGAGAGACTCAACATGATGCGCTGCAGCATCGGCACCAAGGAAATGAAGAGGCTTCAGCCTGGACTGCACAGATGTAAAGAGCTAGTGTAAGACTGGCACACCTCGCATTCACTACTTCACAAATTGTGTGTGTGCGTGTGTGATATCAACTCGATAAAATTAGTATCAGGTGCAGTGTGTAAAACATCGCTACTTGGGAGACAAAAGCGGTCGGGCATGACGCTGGCCACCCATCCCATCATATGCCACGCTGGTCTTCATAGGTGCTCCCTAACAGCACTTTCCCCAGCAGTCTGTTAAGGCTATATGGCAGATCTTTGTTTATAACACTCCTCGCTTAGTAACTGTGCACACAGTATAATGTAACCCCATACTGAAGTAAACACTCACTCTTGCATAGTCCAAGCATGAATATAACTTTTGACAAATTCTTCCCCTTGCCACTGCCATCATTGTCCTCACTCCTCACTTAACTCCTCTCTCGGCACTCCACTCTCACCCCCCAACCTGCTCCTGCCTTCACTTTTTCCATAACCCATCCCCCACCCTTGCCCATCCCTTCACTCTTCTCCCCCCATACTCACGCCCACTCATCCATTGAGGGATAATGTTTGGTAGTGCGTGCCTGCTTGAGTCGGTGGGTGACTTGGTAGATGGATCGATGAGTATGTTGAGTTAGGTGAGGATGTGAGTGAGTTGGTGAATGAGTTAATTAGTGTGAATGGGTGAGTAAATGTATAGTAAGTAGGTGGGTAAACAGTGAATGCTACACTCGTAGTACATTCAAGTACAAAAGGAAGAAAAGGTATGCATATGAATGGCTGCATTAACGCTTTCAATCATCTTCAGCAACATTTAATTAGCGATAATAATATCCCTCACACTAGGTGCAGGAAGTGAGGTTAACGTCGGCCACACTGAGAAAATGGAGCCCTGATAGTGGCTCTGCAGTGGAGAGTGAGGGTAACGGTTTGATCCACGTGTCCGATTCAAGCCCCCTGGTTCACAGTGGATCATAGTCAGTGATGGTGCCCCCCACTACAGAGACAGCTGATATGTAATGGGTGTCAATCTTAGTTGAAAAGCATTAAAGAGACAAAGATCCCCCAAGTAGCCCATACAAACTGTTGGGGAAAGTGAAGCTAGTGTCAGAGAACAAGCACACACTACTACACTGCACTTTAGAGCACAAAGACAATCTCCCAGTGGAGCCTGCATACACTTTTGAGGCAAGTGCTGATCGCACTTACTTGACTAGTACCGCATTGGCCGTCTTTCTCTACCCATTGCTGATGTTTACACATCATACCAGGTACTCATTTAAGGATCAGTCACCCTAGGGAGCTCCAGGACCAGATTATATATCACTCACCACTGATGCTGTTACCAGATATTAAACCCAGGTCACTTAGTTCATAATGTAATGTGCCAACGACTTTCCCACCATTCCCAAAAACGCATACAAATACACATTGAAAGACACTCGTATATACACACACACAGACATGTACACACACAAACGTACACATAGTGTACATATAAACTTACACACTCCTACACATGTACAAGTAAAGCCTTTGGCCACTCTACTGCTGGAAAAGGCACTCCCACACCATGCAGGTCTTGGGGGTTATTTGACCATACATCACCACTCTTCAACGAGAAGATGGATACAAATTTAACAATCATTGGAAGGATGTTATCAACTAGGTAATACCTTAACTTGTTGTTGTTTCCATCATTACCTGCCGGTTTACTGCTCGCTCCGCCCACGTCCCCCCCCCCAGCCTCACGTCCTCTTCCCCTAGTGCTCACGCAGCTCCCCCTACCACATCCCCCTTCTCTCTCCCCCCTTACTTGCTCCCCCTCTCTTACCTATATAACGTCTTGCCACGGCAGCTCTTCCGCCGACTTCAGCATTTTTTTGCTGTGGTTGTCACACCTGATGAAGATCGCTTGTGTTGCGATCGAAACGTCGTGATGTATTTTATTTTATTTCTACCTACGTGACTTTACCGAAAGAACCAAAGAGTATGTATTCCTGCAGTCACGAAAGCTTCAAATCAAGATTATCACCACTCTTGTCAGTGTGGGTTTGTGTAGAGCATAGACGAATGTTGTTCCATTGCCATCACGCAGCTCCGCAGGCTACAACACCTGTTGTAATGCATGTTAGTCACGGGTAGAAGCACCATCCAGACTCGATCCTATTTAGATTTTCAGACTTATTAGATCTTACATGTACACTAATATGCACACTCTCATATATGAATATACACACACTGACATGTACATATACACTAATATCCATATACACGAATACTTGCACATTACTACACACTCACACACACTTATACACACCCATGTTTTAGTCTGCAGTTGTTTTAATGTTACAGTATTTTTTACATTTAAATAAATGCAAGAAATCTTCATATAATAAGGAATGACATCATAAGGCGCAATTCCTCCAGTGATCTGAGTGCGCCATGGACAAAATTAGTTAATATACGCATGTATGTGCAGGCAGTCCCAGGTTTACAGAAGTCCGAATTTACGGAAATGCTCCCATAAATGATATAAAAAAAATCAACGTGTGGAAATGTTTGCATTAGTTACATAAGTGCAACTAGTGCAGTGAGTTGAGGTTGTGGATGTCTACTGCGGAGCGAGGCTTAAGCCCCGCCTCAACCAAAACTCCCCCTTCACCGAGCCGGAGCTTCACGAGGATTTAGGTAAATTTTTGTATTGCATTACGTAATTATTTTCCTTTTGTAGCATTACGTAATTGCTTGTTGTCTATGCTTAGAACTATATATGTTCCCATGTTTATATTGCTGGTTTTCATTTTAAGTTTATTTCATGAGTTATTTACTTGAGTTACTGTGTGCGTGTTGATGAGGTCTGGCAAAACAACACCCTTATAAATACAAACACGTTTCAGATTATAAAGGTACAGTGCAGTAAAAATGAATGGATGATTGTGATTAAACTGATATTTGTGAATGCCACCTATTATATATAAAATGTATAACACAGAAGCATTAAACAATGAGCAGCTTTGCTCGTGAACGTGTGTGCTCTGGTCACGTGCACCGCCATTGTGAGTGTCACTCACCGCGTGTTTGACTCTGCGGTTCCCGTGGGCTCAGTGAGTCAGCGCTGTCCCTTCTCCCGTCCACGCGGGTTTAGGCTGAGTCACAACAAGATCGGAGACAGCGGACTCCGACTTTTAGCGGACGGGATGTTGGGGAGAGAAGGGAGTTTGGAGACGTTAGAGTGAGTAATGTCCTGATGCACACACACTAATATAAGTACACCTAAACAAATATATACACATATGCGGACACAAAACACAAAGATACTCGGTATAGCATAGTAATGTTGTACAGTATTTTAACATCTATTATAACTTTCTTTTGTGTGCATCAATTAAGTTATTAGCCACACTTATTACAGCACTTTAAACCACTATTAAATCACAATACCATTACAATTGTCACGTTACCTACTCTAACCAATGATATTGTTTCAAACTATATTATGCTAATACAGTAGATCATCGATTATCTGGCGGCTTCGGGGGGAAGGGGGTGCCGCATTTTCAAAAACACTCGATAATCGCATCATTGTTTAAAATAGCTTATTTTTGCATATTCTTGAAAATTATATTTTAAAGTGTTCTGTATATATTTAGTGTTTTAAAATAGTTTGCGATGTGAAAATCTCTGAAATAAATCTACAAAGAAAAATTAATATCCTGCTGTAAAAAGTTACTGTATTTACTGTACCGCACTCACCACTCCAATATTGAAGACTCCGCAAGAGCTGATGTGCGTACTACGCTCTTGTTCAACAACTTGTGTTTGACAACAACTTGTGTTAGACAACAACTTGTATTAGACAACTTGTGTTTGACAACAACTTATGTTAGACAACTTGTGTTAGACAACTTGTGTTTGACAATCGCCGGACTGATGCAGCCTTCAGACCGGTGCTCTGGCGAACACCGAATTGCACGCAATTTTCGCCAGATGGCACTGTATGTTTTCTGTTTCTATGACTAGTCATTAGTCATGAAACATTTATATACGTGCAGTATTTTCATTGTTTAAGTTGTATGTAGTGTGTAATGTACTGTATATAGTATTTGATCCTGAAATAAAGCGTAGCTACTTGTTTTGTCACGCACATGGTGGCGGTCGCCGGAATGGTACAGCTATTGGAGAGGTTTTACCGGTTTCACCAGATGTTGGAAGCCAGATAGGCACGCTCTGGATATAATCGATGATCATCTGTGTTTAACGTTATAAATTAAAATTAAGAATTTAATATAACGAACGGCTGCAAGCTTAACATTAATTGCCCACCCATACGTTTACATTAATAACACATGATCCTTATTAAAGCCATAAAGTCACCAATGACTCTTATACGCCGACCCTATACATTTTAACATTATTTTTATCCTTACCCAATATACAGTTTAAACCAGCCTTGGCCTCGTAATGGGTAGCGTGGGCTTCTGTGATAATGAGCTCTATAGCTTTTCAGATTCTCCAATTTAAATATTCAGATTTTGATTCTGACTGCCTGTATCTACAGTGGCCTTTCATGGACCATCGCACAGGCAGACCTCTCCGAGAGGTGTTATTTTCCTGGAAAATGCCGTGTTGGACAAAGCCGCATTAAACAAATAGACAAGTAGGGTTGCGTTGCTGGGTCCGCAATGATCACTCCCTATCTCGTTGTTTAACTGATTCTACGAGATTTACTCCCTTGTAATTGTATTGCAGGATGTTGAGTTGCTCTCCATTTCTTGTGAGTGTACACTTTTTATTTTCCAATTTCACCCCACTCAGTGCCTCTTTTCTCCCTGTAGTCTGCAGGTCTGCTCACTGACGGACAAATCGATCCCAGCTCTTCATGAAATCATGATCACCAACAAAGCATTGAGGGTACTCTGGTAAGCTCTGCTACTCGTGTCTCACATGTGCTCTGTTACTACAGACAAAACAACTTGGATATGCAATTTAAAGCTTTTGTGACTGCAGGGATTCATATTCTTGGTTCTTTCGGTAAAGTCACGTAGAAGGGAAATAATGTAAAGAAAAGAATAAAAATAAATAAAACAATAACAATTTTTTTTATGTTTTGTTATTTTAATATTTCCCTTCTATGTGACTTTACCGAAAGAACCAAGAATACAACTTAGATTCGTTAGTAACACTGTGGCCTTAACAGAACAAATATGGATAAGGCAACGTTTTGGGCAATGGGCCTCCTGCACATGACGTTTATGTGCTATCAGAGCCAGTGTCAGAAGTGGGATTAGTAGTGGATGTATTCCAGTGCAAGTAATATTCATTATATCAGATGCAGGCACATGGCCAAACCACTGGGAATGTCCCCGATCTCAAATCTGCAAGGTAAGTAGGATTGAGCCTGGATAGTACTTAGATGGTTGACCACCGCGCAGAACCACAGGCGTTATAGGCAGCAGAGCTAAGTTGCGGGCAACAGACTGCGGTGTGCAGCACAATCTACCCTTGAACTATTCTACAATCCTAGATCTGCAGTCCTTGCCATCACAGACCTGCACTGACCTGCGTGGTGAAGTATGGTAAAGCAGCTCTCATGGCATGGGGGAGACCTTCATCCAGCATGGTTGTTGTGGGGGCTGCGTCGGTCTCGAACTGTAGGGAGCTGCCTGAGGCTCCGTGTGAACCCGCGTCAGCGTGAACCTCTCTCTGTGCTGTAGGGTGTGGTGCAATGGCTTCAGTGCAGAGGGGAAGCAGGAGCTGAGGAGCAAATGGACTTACCGAGGAGGCCTGGATATTTATATATAAGCTGAGAGGACGTGCTGGCCCTGCAGCAGACGGAGCTGCCCCACGCGCGACTCGCACAGCAGCCCAGCGCATTTCACCTCCACGGCTCCGATCGCCGACACTGACTCTGAGAGGACAATGAGCGGGGAGCTCTCTGTGAGCTCCACACGGAGCCAAGGGTAAACGTTGCTCCAAAATGCTGATGAGCGTGGTGATTCTGATATGTAAGTGTATTTATGAATGTGGTGATTATAAGTGATGTTGGGGGTTGTGGGGGAGGGGTGGCGGGGGGCATACGGGGGTGCGGGGATTTTAAATGGTCTGGCAGCTCACCATGGTTTCACAGAGTAGGAAAGTTTTTCATAAATGTGCATACATTGGGGTGTGTATCACACTCATGCACATATCCTTGTCTATTTATGACTTCAATAGTCACCCTATATCTATTTAAAATTCATGTATTTTAACTTTCAATTGCGCTATGATCGGTCTAAAAATAATCTTCCAAGTCGACTTCAGCTAGAAGGAATTTATGAATGATTGTGTAATGTTGTCGATTTCTTGCATAAAAGCTGTTTTTGCTCTGAATTCTCTTTCGTTGCTCTAATTTATTAGTTTTCGATTTTGGTGTCTCAGATTACACTTGCAAATGAACTATCCAGGTTAAAAACCTGGCTAAACAAATACACTTGATATTTCTAATCTTTGCATATACATATATCTGTAAACCAAATAACAGCACTTCAACAGCCTCGGAATGCTTAACAACGTATCAAAGAGGTCCCTGTGGGGTGGGCTGGTAGGAACGAACAATGAATGGGGGGGTAGGGAGTGTATTTTAATGTAGAAGCTTAAAATTTAAATGTTTCTATTTAAAAACATGAGGGAATGTAACATTGTTAAACATTAACTCCCTTTCACACACGCGGGGGTACGATACGAAGGGAGAGTTAGAGGCCTAGTTCTAGGCTTTAGGCCGCTGTGAGTTAATTTTTAATTTAAATGTTTTTATTATTTATG
This sequence comes from Entosphenus tridentatus, assembly GCA_014621495.2. Lineage (NCBI taxonomy): Eukaryota > Metazoa > Chordata > Hyperoartia > Petromyzontiformes > Petromyzontidae > Entosphenus > Entosphenus tridentatus. The sequence goes on along the minus strand of JAAXLI020001291.1, from coordinate 17,960 downwards.
TAAAAGCTTTAAATGTATTAAAAACATGAGGGAATGTAACATTGTTAAACATTAACTCCCTTGCACACACGCGGGGGTACGATACGAAGGGAGAGTTTGAGGCGTTGTTCGAGGCTTTAGGCCTAGCTGTAGGCTTTAGGCCGCTGCGAGTTAATTTTTAATTTAAAAGTTTTAAAAGCTATCCAAGGGAATTATAAGGGAAAGCGTCACTGAGTCTAAAGGTTTTTGTAGGGTCATGCCAAGTGTTTGCAGTAGGGGGCGATGTTGCTACACGGACGGACGGACGGACGATATAATCTATTGTAGGCTGGTTCACTTCGTTTCTACCAGTATAATTACATTTTAATGTACAATTTTATTGGGAGACTGTCATTGTCTGGGTGTGGTCTGGGAATGTTTATTGCTGTTGTTTTACTGCCTTTCCCAAGCTTGGGAATTGATGCAAGTTGAACTTGGATACTTTTATGTATTTATTTAAGTGACACCACGGTGGTGTGATGCTATCTTCCTCGCCTGGTATGCAAGAGTTCGGGGGTTTGATCCCGACCCTGACACCTGCTGTATTGTTGGAGTGTGCATGTTCTCTCTGTGGACGCTTGTATTTTATCTCTGGGTTCTCCAGATTTTCTCTACACATTTAGAAACATCCATTTAGATTATTTTGCTGCTATAAATTTTCACGTGATAATCCACTTCCTCGAGCTATTATTTGTGGCCAGCTCGCTTCTGAAAAATTAGATAATAGCTCTGGGCCTTATCTGGTAAGATAAAAAAAAGTTTAGTTTCATTTGTATATTTTTAAGTAATTTGTTCACCTTCACTATACTTTGCACTCTTATCGTGTATTTGTATTGGTTGTAACTTCCTGTCCTGTCTCTACTGCACTCATTGGATTTTACTCCAGTATAAATATTCAGATTCTGCGATTAGGTGTAGCTTTGTATTTGCATATTCAGCCTTAACTGAGTACCCATCGCAGTGTGTAAACATCAGCACTGGGGAGACAGGTGGCCGAGCGTGGCACTGACCACACCACACCATCGTGTGCCATGTCAGCCTCAATAGGTGTTCACTAACTGCACTTTCCCCAACAGCCTGTGTAAACTACATGGGGGATCTGTGTGTGTTTCCTTGTGTGTGTTTCCTTGTGTGTGTACTGTATATGGGGGATTTGTGTTGTACTTGTGTAATGCGAGCGTAAATGGGGTTGTTGCTGGGCTCGGGTCCAATCACACGGCCCGGGGTATTGGGGGGCGGAGCCTGGTCTGCGGGGCGTGTGGGAAGGGCCACCGTTCACCTCGGCTCCAATGGGAGGCGAGATGAATGGGGGCGGAGCCAGTGGGGTAGTATGGGAAGGCCGGATCTGAGGAGCTGGAAGGGGAGGAGTCAGGGTCACGTGGGGGGGGAATGTATATAAGTGGGAGCCCGGAAGAGATCTGGGCAGTCGGGGAAACTAAGAGGCTGAGCCACGTTGGGTGGTGAGAGGGATCCGCGCCATCGACCACGTGGTCGAAGGACCTCTGCACGCCGTCATCCAGCGGTGTGCGGAGTGCGGGAATAGGGGAGTGTGCGGGGCACGAGAGAGAGAGAGCGTACGCGGGGCGCACGCGAGACAGGACTGGTCCGGGAGGGAGGCCAGTGGGGGTGTGGAGAAGAACTTAAATAAAAGACGAACGGAGACCAGCATCGCCTGACAGATTCCTTTATTACACTTGTGTGTGGGGGTAATGATAAAACACGGGAACAGAGAAGAGACTCCCAGTGACTCCACTCCTCTCCCAGTGTCAGCGTGTTGAGCTTTTGGTGTAGGAGGTTTAGGAAATGTCCATTTGGCTCACACCACTTGCTTCTCTTGCTTGTCAAGCATTCTACCTTCTCGCATGGACTACGAGCTGGAGAATACAAACTCAATATAACTCACAAGAGGAATCTCCTGGTTACTCATGCGGCGTTGCAATGTAAATGTTTCAATATTATTGAATAGTTTTGATACTGTACCCAATGCTATCATCAACCGTGCTAATGGTCTCACGAGACTGATAATATAATCTGTTTCGATATCTCACGGTGCAGTGCAAGCATTTGTGTTTGACAGTGGCCCACAAAAGTGGATATCACAGCTACCAGTCAAATGCCTTCCACTGACACTCGGTTTCAGACAGACCCATAAACTCACAGATATCAGCAGACTCACATTGAGATATAAAGACTCATAATAGACGCAAAAAGAAAAGCAGAAATGTACTCGCACTGAGCTAGAGACTTACAGGTGTAAGTACAGTACGGGATGATGTAGGGACAGTATGGCTCCCTGTGGTCATGGTTACTAATTAACGTAACAGGAACAGACAGGGTCACTTTGGGGTAATGTGGGACCTAAGTGATTGCTAATAATGAATGATGAGACATTTTGACAGGGTCGCATGAGGGAAGGCACGGGATCTAACGGTCGTAAATTGTAATAAGGGCAGAGACAGGGCCAGGTGTGGGGTAGAGAAGGTTCGGGAATAGGGGCATTTCCGGGTCGTGAGGGGGATAAGAGCCGGCTCAGACCAGGGCTCTGGGCTGCTGTTGTGGGGAATTGCTGTTGCCGCCATCACCTTGGAGCAGGGTCGTCTTCATCATCCTGGAGTGGGCACCTTGTAGTCTTGAAGAATATAGTTATCTAAGTTACCCAAGTGTATATAGTCACTCGCGGTTACTCGTTAAGTTATCAATGAGTCGGCGGACTTTATTCATAATAAATATACATATAACTCATCTCCTGCCATGTCCCCTCTCGTCCTCTCCATTCCCAATCTTCTCTGTCTCTGTCCCTCCATCTCCCTACGCCCAATCCTTCTCCCTCCCTGCAGACCTCCACTGGAACAACCTTCCCCAGCACATTAAGCAGTCCCCCTCCTTAAACTCCTTCTGTTACTCTCTTAAAGCCTCACCGCTTCTCCATTTCCCATTATCTACCTCTCCCTCCCTATTCCTCCCCTACCATTTCGTCTTCTTTCGCATGGCTGATGTAGAAGCAGAGCAACAAGCAGGGCCAGATCATGATCCCGTGATGCCCCTGGGCGCATGTCTTTTGCAGCCCCCCCCGCTTTCCTATATTGGTGTCTTGCCTTCCTCCTCGCAAAATCATCCACTAGTTCGTCAAAATCTAGCCATCTGATAAGGTCCAACTATTGACATAAGTGACAATGAGCTGAGACGTGTTTGGCACATGCTACTCCGCAGCTCTTTTTTTATTCTGCCTAAAAGGGAAACAGTCTACTCACCCTGGCAATTTGTCACTGGCAAAGTTAGAAAAATCCAAAGTGCCACGAAAACATTGGGGAACACTGACTGCAGATTAAGTGCCTGCAACGTCTCAATAAATTTAGTTGGGCACTTCTCGCTCTCATAGACATAAAAGACTTGAATTGGACGAGTTCATTGGCAAAGTTCATGTCCAGGTTTGTATATGCAGCGGAGAGCGCATTTAACCTTTTCCACTGACATCACTGTTAGACACCTGATCTGACATTAACAGAACTCCAAAGAGACTGGTCAATCGCTTGTAAGAATCCAAGCGATGTTCAAGGCATGCCACTTGCCTATCAATGACCACATAAAATGTGTCTATTTTCAACTTCTCCCTCCCCTCAAGTGTCACACCTGGCTCTGAGCTCTCATCTGCAAATGTGTTTGGAGCTGCTGTTCGAAACTGCCTTCAATGTGACTTGTTAAGGCAAGCACCTGGTCGCAACAATTTCGACCAGTTCTAAATCCTGCTTATTCGTGGGGAAATATTTCCTCAAGCGTGGGCATCAGCCTTTTGAGCATTAGCCACTCCATTAGTTTATAGTAGGCGCCGAGTAGGGAGATAGGGTGGTAGTTTTGAGCGTCCGATGCATCCTTGCCTGGTTTCAGAATAGCTACTATCCTTGCCTCTTTCCACTCCTTCGGAATGATGCTTGTGGAATGGATGTCAGTTGAGAATGTGGCCAGCCATTTTCTCGCTATTGGTCCCAAGTTTTTTATGAATTCTGGATAAATATCAAGACTTGAGGCTTTCCCGCACTTGAACTGGGCAATACCGGCATCTACTTCCTCCACTGGGAGCAGATGGGAGAATTCAGAGGTTTCTTGGCAGTTATCTATTGTGCAAAAAAGTGATTTGTAGACTCCCCGTATTATGTTTTGTCTATCGAAGTTAGTCAATTATTGCTAAGTTGCCTATCAATTTCGTCAGGACTGACCTGCGGAGATTTGTAGGCTGGCTTCACGGCTCCGCCCATAAACCTCAGGAGGCGCCAGGCTTTACGACTCGATTTTGCAAAGTCAAGTGACTCAACTGTTTCGTGCCACCTTTCTCAAAGTCAAGGGAGGTGTGGACTTCCATTACTCAACACGCTGCCACAGCCATCACCACCCTCAACAGCAGAAGTGGATTGAGAAACGAACAGACAATAACAGCGGGTCTTAACGAGAATGATCATTTATTCACTATGCCTTGAGACACTTTGTCCAATGATGCGAATCTACCAGTGGCAGACAATAACTTCTTAATAACCAAGTACAACTACTCTTTGGTTGTTTCGGTAAAGTCACGTAAAAATGTTTTTTATAATAATACAATACGGCCTTTCGATTGCAACACAAGCAACCATCATCAGGTACAAATGCATGAGAAAACAAACAGTAAACTTAGAAATATAATGCAATACAACAGTCGGCCAACACAACAGTCAACACCCCACCTGGTTGATTACGTTCTTCCAAAGATTGCTAATTTGAGAGAGACAAAACACACACAGACAGACACAAGCAGAGAGAGACTCGCAGAGACAAACAGAGACACACATAGGCACACAGAAAGACAACATCTCTGTGTCGAGGCCCTAAATAGAGAGAGAGGGGGGGGAGAGTTGTGTGGAATTCCTGCCCATAGCGGACGGACGAGCTGGACACTGGACTTCTAAACAAACAAACACGGAGCGTTGTGTGGAATTCCAGCCCATAGCGGCTGGAGGAGAGAATGAACTTATAAACAAGCACGGTAGAAAGCAAATTTAGTAAAATTAGGAAGTGTAATGCAATGCAACACATTACGTTCTTCCAAAGATTGCTAAATTAGAAGTTGTGTGAAACAAACAAGCACGGCAAACCCTCCCCGTAGAGGTGGTTCAAACTAGATTCAAAGCTTTCGTGACTGCAGGAATTCCTCTTTGGTTCTTTCGGTAAAATCATGTAGAAAAATAACATTTAAAAAATGCGACGTTTCGATTGCAACACAAGCAACCATCAGGTACAAATGAATGAGAAAACAAACATAGTAAACTTAGACATATAATGCAATACAACACTGAGTCGGCCAACACAACAGTCAACACCCCACCTGGTTGATTACGTTCTTCCAAAGATTGCTAAATTTGAGAGACCAGACACAGACAGACACACAAGCAGAGAGAGCCACACAGACAGAGAGACACACACATAGGCACACAGAACCAAAGAGTAATTCCTGCAGTCACGAAAGCTTCGAATCAAGTACAACTTCTTCAAAACTTCTAGAAACCCGAACTAAGCACATCTATACAACGTTCTCCCCTCGTAGGGAGTTACAGAACACCGAGTACAACCAACTCAACAATAGTGTCTTGGTTTTTATTTGTAACTGCGCTCTTGATGTATTCACTCAAAAGGCAGACGATGGACTTGGTGAAAGCCTCCAACCACCACGTTGAACAGCTCGGTGCAGCTGTAGTCGTGGTCACGAAGTTTACGCTGTCAATAGCGCTCTTGAGAGACTCAACGTGGCGACAGTCTCGGGACTTGGCTAGCGCCTCCAACCGCTATGTTGAACACGACTGCAGTCTGGGTCCCAGAGCCACCCGCCCGGCAGTCGTAGCTGGTCTTCTCTGGGAGTCGCTTGATCGTGGTGGGCATCGATCGTCTCTGTCTTCCTCCCAGTGGCGTTAATTTTAACATGCACATTTCAACCAGACCTCATTGTTTCTCTCTCTCTCTCTCTGGCTGCCCTCCCTGGCAGCCAATCAGCTGCCTGTTGCTAGGCGGCATGCCTCTGTCTCTTGCCCTCAGCTCCTGCCAATTAACTTAGCTTGTGCAGCGTTCTCCAATCAGAAGCTCGGAAATTCGTTAAATTCAATCTGATTTTTTTATTGACCACACTTGCCACCAATCACGCAAAGCCCCGTCGACTGCCCCTCACCATACGCCACCTGGCCTGGCCTGACTGGTCAATTTGCGTCCCACTCTCAATTAATGCCAGACTGAGTAGCGCCGTTGCGTTTCGAAGGTGGGGGGTTTGGGGGGAGATTCTCCCCCCTAACCGCCCCCTCACCTCATGTAAAATCGGTCACCTTGGCTCACCCCAGAGCGACAGCGCTTACCCACACCATTACACCAATAACTGGTACCAGTGGTATCAAGATCGGCCTCTGTGGAGGAGGCTCGTTAAGGACAATACTGGGCAGTTGGAGGCAGTCCCCCTCCAGCAACAATGGAGGGCAAAGGAGTGACGCTCACAACAACGATCGGAGCGCCAGGCCGCTAAAATGCAGCAAGTTGGCACAGTGAGGCAGGGCCGTATTGTCCAATAGGTACAGTAGGCACTGTGCCTAGGTGCGATGAAAACTAAAGGGCCAACAATTTTTTTTGTTATCGATGAAAATTAATATCATCCTTTTTAAGCTGTGTCATCTGATATGATAATCATAGTTAAACATTTGTTGAATATATTATCGCTTTTTATATTTTTAGGATTGACACTTAGGCTTTCAAGACCAGTATTATTCAAAATGAAGGTTTTTAGCTTAGATCGTGTAAGTTTAAATGCGTCGTTACTCGCCACCACCCAACACCGCCAACCAGTAGGGTTCTTCACATAAACAAAACGTGCTAATTAGTTACCAGCGAAACGTCGTACCCAAATTGTAAATGTTGTGGATTTACTTTCCAACACACCGATAGGATGAACTAATAATTGGCAAGTTTAGTTTACGTGACAAACCTTACTAATTGGCTTTGTCGGGTGGTAGCGGGTTTCGGCACATTTCTACTTATGTGATCGAACCCAAGAAGCTTTACTATGAATCATATTTTAAGGCTTGCCTTCTTTTTTTCTTAAAAAAATTTCAAGCTAAATCTGCTCATCTGCGGCACACATCACGCTCCCATCGAATTAGGACACAGACTAAATCATGAACATGTCAGCAGTAACGAAATCTGAACCTTATGGCAGGACCTCGGGGTCCCATAAGCCCCCGGCTCTTGCATAAACTGCGTTGCAATGTCATTTTATGACTGTTGAAGGCGAACGATACGGCAATCTATTCCTCTCGACGAGCTCTACACGGTCCGCTAATAAAAGTTTCAAAGTTTTGTTTATGACTATGACAATTTTGGCAACGACGGGTGCTTGGTAAAGAACGAGAGGATTGATTTCTTGTGGGTCGCGGCATTTATGTGCGCGGTGAGACGGAGTCGCCAAAAATAAATTAATTACGATTTTGATTTCCGTTTATTTGGGACCCCGGGGTCCTGCCATAAGGTTAATCTGTTCAGCACCTGGAAGCACTACCGCATGAAACAAGCGGCGGTAGTAACATGGGGCAGCAGCAGCACCAACTGTAGAAAGTTATCATTGAAGGTCTATGAAACAGCAATGCTTAGGGCAGGGGTGGGCAAACTTTTTCACTCGCGGGCCACAATGAGTTCTAAAATTTGACAGAGGGGCCGGGCCAGGAACAGATGGATGGAGTGTTTGTGTGAACTAATATAAATGGCATGTAAAAATCATTACATGAAAGGATTTGGCCTTTAACAGGTAGCAAAGAATTTATTTACAAGGAAATTTAACAAATTGCACGAACATGGACAATACAAAATATGTCATAACGTGACTGATGAAACATCATGAAAACATCTGAGGCCTGCGCCCAAACCAATTACCTCACTTGAACTTCTTTATTATCTACATTAACAGGTTAGAGCAGCCACGCAGGCTGTGTGATGGATATTTGGTTCCAACCTCGCTGCAGCAACAGATCATCAGTTTCAGTGGGAACAGTGTTGTTGATCTCCCATTTTTGCCAGTGCATTCAAGTCTGGACTTATTTTGGTTGTGGCAATTCTTAGGATAGATCTGAGGTGCTGATCCGTTAACTTTGATCTGTGACGGGCTTTGTTGGCGTTCATGACGCTGAATGTCTGCTCACACACATAAGTCGAGCCAAACATAGTCAGTATCTTCTGTGCAGTACTCCGGAGGTTTGGAAACGTGGCTCTGTTAAGTAAAGCATAAAAGTCATTCAGTTTAACAGAGTTGAACTTCTCCTTTAGGACGGAGTTAGACTGAAGATCTATCAGTTCCAACTGCAGCTCCTGTGGTGCTGTTTCAGGGTCTTGTGACAGGGGACAGGACACCAGCTGAAGTGACTGTTCAATGTTTTCGAAATCAGAGAACCTACGGCAGAATTTTCCGTGCAGGTCCTCAAGCGATTTGCTGTATTTTTTTGCATTTCGCGGTGCCTCTTCCTGCATGGCAAGTGTGGGGAAATGAGCGAAAGATTTGTTCGCAATTTGTCTTCTGAACAAAGTGAGCTTGGATTTGAAGGCTTTCACATGTTTGTACATGTCGTGAACAATATGATCTTTCCCCTGCAGTTTCACATTCAGCTCATTCATGTGTGAAAATATGTCCACAGCAAACGCAAAGTCACTAAGCCAGTTCTTGTCGCTTAGCTCAGGGAATTCGTCAGATTTCCCCATCAACTCCAAAAATGCGATGATGTTCTCTTTCAGCTCCCGCACTCGTTGTAACACTTTCCCCAAACTTAACCAGCGGACACGAGAGTAAGTCCTGATGATCCGCATCAGTTTCCTCCAGGAACGTAATAGACTGACGGTGCTGAAGTCCCCTTGCTCGTATAAAGTTCACACGTTTTATGACTGGATTCACGACATGATTAAGCTGAAATACAGACTTACACAGGGATTCCTGATGGATGATGCAGTGAAGGAAAATTAGATCCTGGACAGGGGTTTCCTCTTTCACTTTATCCTGGATTCTTTTCAGCAGCCCAACATTTTTTCCAGTTAAATTTGGCGATCCATCCGTTGTGACATTGACAAGTTTACTCCAAGGTAGTGTCATTCTTTCGATGACAGCAGATACCTGGTTATACAAGTCCTCTCCCCGCGTTGTTCCTTTCAGGGACTCCATGGTCAAAAACTCCTCTGTTATTGCAAAGCTGTCGTCAATGCCTCGGATAAAAATGAGGAGCTGAGCAGTGTATTTTACGTCCGTACTTTCATCCAGTGCTAGTGAATATAATTAAAAGGAATCAGACTTTTTGTTTAATTGACTGGCTATATTTTTATCAATCAGTTCCACACAGCGAGTCACAGTCCTGCTTGATAAACTGACTTTTTCAAATTTGCTTTTGATCTCCGGGACACAAGATGTCTGCTGTCTGTACCATGTATTATTTTACAAACTTGCCTTCGCAGAAAGTGGTAATGAGTGCTAATGTTGGTGAGAAGAAGTTTTTAAAGAAAATTTAAATCGAAGTGAAGAAGGAAATTATTGAAAAGTTTGAATAATTAATGATTTTTCAAACTTTAATTATGTTTTCTGTGCTTAAAACTCTTTAAAAAACTGTGGGGTCTAGAACGGACTCGTGAAATTCGGAGAGAACTCGGGAGTTAAGTTTTGTTGAATTACATAAAGTGCGCCATCTAATGTCGGAATTGGGGCATTACAGGAGGAAGGTAACATTTAATTTAATAATAATATTTGGACAAGTTCGGCGGGCCGGATTAAAAAGTCCAACGGGCCGTATACGGCCCGCGGGCCGTACTTTGCCCATGTTTGGCATAGGGCCTACAAGAACCTTATTCCGGCCCTGCAGTAGGGGGGTACAGCTGGTATATCTGTCAGTCATCTCAGTAAGTCAACCCATGGCACCTGGATCTGTGAGTGTGTGACTGTGTATGAGTGAGTGTGTGAGTGAGGAGATGAGTGTGTGTGAATGTGTGTGAGTGAGTGTTTGAGCGTTTGCAAGTGTGTGATTGAGTGTGTGAGGGAGGAGATAAATGTGTGTAAATGAGTGCGTGACTGTGCGTATGAAGCTTGTGCCGGAGGCCCTGGAGGGACAGGCATCTATGATGTCTCCTGGCCAAACCCGATTTGGTGGAGCGAGGAAACTGAATCCTTACACTCGGCATTCCTCCAGAAATAGCAAAAAGCCATTGAGGGTGGCCACGTACAATTTTCGAATGCTCACTGCAGAGAAGAGGCTGCCACTCCTCTGTCGGGAGCTCAACCGGTACCGCCTGGATCTCTACAGTATTCAGGAGGTCTGGCTGACTGGCTCTGGCTCTTGCAACCATGAGGGGTGGACATTCCTCTACTCGGGGCAGGAGATTGCCAAACAACAGGGAGTGGCTATTCTGAACAAAATAATTAAGGAGGTGTGGGCGTGTGACGGCGAGGTGTGGGAAACCGTAAGCTCCAGGCTACTGTGGGCTAAACTTCCCATCAACCAGAGGTGATGAGTAGTGATCATGGTTGCTTATGTACCCACTGAAAATTAACATATTTGGAGGGATACAGCCAAGGCCAATGAGGCAGATACCTTATATGACCTCCTGTCAGAAGGGCGAGCTAAAGTGACCACTTAGAATAGAGTCATCCTGTTGGGTGACTTTAATGCCCAAGTAGGTCATGATGCTGGCACCTGGCCGAGAGTGATTGGAAGGCATGAGCCAGATCAGCTCAATAAAAACGGTAGAAGGCTGCTAGACTTTTGTGCAGCACATTGGCTTGTAATTAGCAACACGCAGTTCTGGCTTTGGCACATCCACACACCATAATGGATGCATGCCGGGTCCAAACAAGAACATCTGCTGGACTATATAGTGATGAAATAGATGTGGACCCATGTTTTGACACCAGGACCTACCGTGGAGCTGATCTGCCCAATTACCATCGACTTGTCATCTGTAAGATGCACGTGCCATTCTTCCACTCCAGTGGTGGGTGTACATCCAGGACCCCATTCAAACCCACAGCGGCCAGGTCTAAGTTAGATGATTAAAGTTGTGAGCGAGAATTTCATTATCACGTGCAGCTGGGGTTGGTATTGTCCCCCACTCCTTCTGATGCTTAGGGGAAATGGGTGATGTTTAGGACTGCCTAATGCAGCTGCAATGGCTGCTTTGGGTACATGGTCCAAACTTCCTCAGAGACCCTGTCTGACAGAGGAGGTGTTCCGGCTAGCTAAAAAAAAGTGACAGGTTCACACTCACCGTCTACAGGATCCCATGTCAGAGAATAAGGAGGATTCGCTCGGAGGTTTTGAGAGCCGTGTGGCGCTGCAAGGATGGGTAGTGGTCACGGGTTGCTGAGGAGATGGAGTCTGCGCCAAATCACTCTTCAACTCCATCAAAAAAAGTAACCAGCATTGCCACACCTATAATAATCATGGGAAAGAAAGGTGATACAATATCCGACCCCCAAGAACAAGTTTGCAGATTTGCTGAGTATTTATTGGGGGGAGGGGAAATTCTTCAGACTGCAAAAACATCATGGGACAAAGTGGGGGTGACATTGCTGAGGCTGCTGTGCCTCAACTATTGGAAGAAGTAGTGAGTGGCTGGCTGAAATGCCATTGGTTGAGAAAGTATAGAAGATAATCAAGAGTCTGAGACCAGGAAAGGCACCGGGCTGAGATGATCTCCTAAGCGAAATGATGAGGGAGGGTGGTGTTTGTGCACAGACTGCCCAACATGACATCATAACAACAGTCTGGACCACTGGATGGGTTCCGCAGGATTAGAAGGATGCCCTGGTGGTCCCCCTCTTGAAGAAGGGGGACAGCACAGACTGTAACTTCTACAGGGGCGTCTCACTCCTCAGTGTGCCGGGAAAGGTCCTCACAAAGATTATTCAACATCGCCTTGCTAGGCACGCTGAGCAGAGGCTTACGGAGCCCCATTGCGGTTTCAGGAAAGGGCGGTCCTGCACAGATGCCATATTTTCTGTCCGTCTGCTACAGCAGAGGTGTAGGGAATTCCAACAAGACCTACATCTCCGCTTTATTGACCTGGTCAAGGCCTATGATATCATCAGTAGGCCTGGGCTCTGGGTTGTTCTTCGTGCTTTTGGAGTCCCTGAACCTGCGACAGGGATATCCTCTGGCTTCCACATTATTTAACATAATCTTTGACCACGTAGTTCTAGAAGCCTTCAATTGCTGTACCGGAGGAATTTCCATCTGGTACAGATACAATGGGAGGCTGATCAATGCCCAGGTGTGGTCAAGGGATGGCTCCCTATTGCTCAACCATGTTATGTATGCCGATGATCTGGTAATTGCTGCTTACTCAGAGGAGGAGTTGGAGGCGCTGCTGCTCAACCTGGAGCTTTCTGCTAAGAGGTGGGGCTTTACCATCAGCCCCACCAAAACTTAGCACCTGCCAGTGTATTTTTTACCATCAAACACTCCACCCCCACAACTCCCAATTGGTGATAGAGCAGTTGTGGAGGGAGCGGGGAGTTTCCCATACCTGGGCAGTGTCCTCATGACTGGCTCCGGTTTAACAGCAGAGGTCTCACTCCGAATCAGTCTTGCGGCATTATTTTTTCATTGGTTGCGTAATGATAGGTGGAAGCTACCTGGTATGTCGCTCCGAACAAAGCTTGAGGTCATCTCGGCCACAGTCATTCCCTCCCTTCTCTATGTTTGCAAAACGTGGACCCCCCTAATGGAACATCTTCGCCGGTTAGAAACATTTAGGCTGGCCTGCCTACGATCCATCCTGGCTAGATTGTGTGAGGAGCTCACAAATCCTTGAAAAATCTGGACAAAGTCCCATTGGTGAGCTCCTCCGGCAGGCAAGACTGCGTTGGCTGGATCATGTAGCCCGCATGCTCAGCCACCGCATGCCTAAACAGCTTTTGTTTGGCCGGATGGAGGGGGCTAAATTGGCGCGGCACGGGATAGAGAAGAGATGGAGTGATGTGGTACAGGAGGATGTGGAGCTGAGTGGACTTGCCGATGGCTGGTATCAGCGGTGTCAAGATCGGCCTCTGTGTAGGAGGCTCGTGAAGGATGCTACTGGGAAGTTGGAGGCAGTCGCCCTCCAACAACAACGGAGGACGGAGGAGCGACGCTCACAACAACGAGCAGAGCGCTGGGGTGTAAAGCACAGCAAATTGGCACAGTAGGGGGCACAGGTGGTGCATGAGCCACTCATCTCAGTCAGTCGACCCGTGGCACCTGGGTCTGCCCCGTGACTCCTGCCAGCGGGCTTTCGACACTTCACGTGACCTCAAGGTGCACATAGCCTGGCACAAACGTCGTGGTGACATCACCGCTACTTAGTGGCGAATGGCGGTTGTTGTTGGGTGAATTTGTGTGTGAATGAATGTGTGACTAAGTCACTTTGTGTGAATCTTGATTTAAAGCTTTCGTGACTGCAGGAATCCATACTCTCTGGTTCTTTCGGTAAAGTCACGTAGATAGAAAAAATATTAAAAGGTAAACACGACGTTGCGGTCGCAACCCAAGCGGCCGTCTTCAGGTGAGAAAAAAAATATCTGCTGTTGTGGCTTTATATAGACACGGGAATGGAAGCAGGAGTTTGGCTGTAGGAGTTAGGAACGGGAGGGGGGGAGAACACTTTGCGTGAGTTAATGTGTTTGAGTATGAATGTGTGGGTGAGTGGGTGAATGTGTGAGTAAATGAGTGAGATTAGTGTGTGAGTGTGAGTGTGTGGGCGAGTGAGTGTGTGAGTGAGTGTATGTGAGTGAGTGTGTGGGCGAGTGAGTGATTGAGTGTTTGAGTGTGTGTGTGTGAGTGTGTATAGCCTGTGGGGAGCTTTTGTGTCTGTGTATTAATAGATACACACTCTTAGAGTTAGACTCACGCAGACTCTGCAAAGACAAAGATCCCCCGTATAGCCGGCAACAGACTGTAGGGGCAAGTGCCGCTAGCGAGCAGCACATATGAAGGCCGCCACTGTGGCACACGAGGTAGTGGGTGGCCAACACCACGCCCGGCCGCCTTTGTCTCCCCAGTGGCGATGTTCACTACACACCGCACCAGGTTCTCATTTGAGGCTGAGTCGACGTAGGGGACGCCCGGGACCGGTTTAGATAATGGCTATAGCTGTGCGGTATTGGTGGTGGCCCTGAGAGGGAATTGAACTCGGGTTTCTGGCCGGGTTCGTGGTAGAATAGCAGGGCGCTCACCGCTGGGCCACCGCTCCCCATCACCACCATCATCATCATCACCACCACCATCACAATCATCGTCAACTTTAGCATCATCACCATCATCGTTAACATCATCATCACCATCACCATCATCACAATAATCATCGTTTACATCACCATTATCGTTTACCTCACCATCATCACCATCGTTATCATCATCATCATCACCACCGTCATCATCGTCAACATCACCACCTTCATCAACACCGTCATCACCACCGTCATCATCGTCAACATCACCACCACCATCATCATCATGGCTCGGAGCGCCACGCACTAACCGCTGCGCCACCGCTCCACACAACAACAACCGCCATTCGGCACTACTGGCGGTGACGTCACCACGACGCTTGTGCCAGGCCATGTGCACCTTGAGGCCACGTGAAGTGTCGAACACCCGCTGGCAGGAGGTCACGGGCAGACCCAGATGCCACGGGTCGACTGACTGAGATGACCGAGATGACTGGCTGATGCACCACCTGTAACTCCTACTGTGCCAACTTGCTGTGCTTTAGCCACCCGGCGCTCTGCTCGTTGTTGTGAGCGTCGCTCTTCCGCCCTCTGTTGTTGTTGGAGGGCGACTGCCTCCAACTGCCCAGTAGCGTCCTTCACGAGCCTCCTCCACTGACGTCGATCTTGACACCGCTGGTAACAGTCATCGGAAAGTCGACTCAGCTCCACGTCCTCCTGTACCACATCACTCCATCTCTTCTCTAGCCCGTGCCGCGCCCGTTTAGCCCTCTCTGTCCGGCCAAACAAAAGCTGTTTAGGCATGCGGTGATTGGGCATGCGGGCTACATGACCCAGCCAACGCAGCCTTGCTTGCCGGAGGAGTTCACGGATGGGACTTTGCCCAGATCTTTCAAGGATTTGTGAGCTCCTCACACAATCCAGCCTGGTTAAACCCAGGATGGATCGTAGGCAGGCCAGTCTAAATGTTTCTAACCGGCAAAGATGTTCTATTAGGGGGGTCCACGTTTCGCAAGCATAGAGAAGGGAGGGAATGACCGTGACCTGAGCTTCGTGCGGAGCGACAGACTAGGTAGCTTCCACATAGCGTTATGCAACCGATGAAAAGATAATGCCGCTCGACTGATTCGGAGTGAGACCTCTGCTGTTAAACCGGAGCCGGTCATCAGCACACTGCCCAGGTATGGGAAACTCTCCACTCTCTCCACAACTGCCCCATTACCAATTGGGAGTTGTAGGAGTGGAGTGCCCGATGGTACAAAATACCCAGGCAGGTGCTTCGTTTTGGTGGGGCTGATGGTAAAGCCCCACCTCTAAGTGGCACACTCCAGTTTCAGCAGCAGCGCCTCCAACTCCTCCTCTGAGTGAGCTGCAATTACCCGGTCGTCGGCATACATAACGTGGTTGGGTAATAGGGAGCCATCCCATGACCGCACCCGGGCATCGATCATTCTCCCATTGTATCTGTACCAGATGGAAATTCCTCCGGTACAGCTACTGAAGGCTTCATGAACTACGTGGTCTAAATATATGTTAAATAGTGTTGGAGCCAGAGGACATTCCTGTCACACCCCAAAGTGTACAGGGAATGGCTCTGACTCCTGGCCACGTAGTTTTACCCAGGCCCGCTCACCATCATGATGGTCCTTAATGAGCGTGAGCAGAGGGTCAGGGACTCCGAAAACACAAAGAACAACCCAGAGCCCAGGCCTACTGATGGTATCATAGGCCTTGCCCAGGTCAATGAAGCAGAGATGTAGGTCTTGTTGGAATTCCCTACACCTCTGCTGTAGCAGACAGACAGAAAATATGGCAACTGTGCAGGACCGCCCTTTCCTGAAACCGCATTGGGGCTCCGCCAGCCACTCCTCAGCGTGCGTAGCAAGGTGATGTTGAATAATCTTGTCCAGGACCTTTCCCGGTACACTGAGGAGTGAGATGCCCCTGTAGTTGTTACAGTCTATGCGGTCCCCCTTCTTAAAGAGGGGGGCCACCAGGGCATCCTGCCAATCCTGCAGAACCCGTCCAGTGGCCCAGACTGTTGTTATGATGTCATGTAGGGCAGTCTGTGCACAAACGCCACCCTCTCTCAGCATTTCGCTTGGGAGATCATCTCTGCCCGGTGCCTTTCCTGGTCTCAGACTCTGGATCGCCTTCAGTACTTCCTCAATGGATGGCACCTCAGCCAGCCACTCACTCCAATATTTGAGGCACTGCAGCCTCGGCAGGGTCATCCCCACTTTGTCCCACGTTGTTATCCAGGCTGAGGGATGTCCCCGCCCCCAGGACCTTACAGAAATGCTCAGCAAATCTGAAAACCTGTTCCTGGGGGTCGGAGATTGGATCACCGTTCTTTCCCCTAATGATGGTAATAGGTGTGGCGCTGCAGGTAACTTTTTTGATGGAATTAAAGGGCGATTTGTGATCGCGGGCCATTGAGGTAGACTCCATTTCCTCAGGAACCCGCGACCACCACCCATCCTTGCAGCGCCACACGGCTTTCTGAACCTCCGAGCGAAGGCTGTGGTAAGCCTCCTCATTCTCCGACGTGGGATGCTGTAGCCAATGAGAGTGGGCCTGTCGCTTTTTCTCAGCCAGCTTGAACACCTCCTCTGTCAACCAGGGTTTCTGGGGAGGTCTGGACCGTGTACCCAAAGCAGCCATTGCAGCTGCATGAGCCACAGTCCTAAACGTCGCCCATTTCCCCTCGACATCAGGAGGAGTGGAGGACGACGCCAACTGCAGCTGCAAGCGATCATTAATTTCTCACTTGCAACTATCATTAGCTAGCTGAGACCATGCCACTAAGGGTTTGAATGGGGTCCTGGGTGTACACCCACGAGTGGAGTGGAAGAATGGCAGGCGCACTTACAGATGACAAGTCGATGGTCAGTGGGCAAATCAGCTCCACGGTAGGTACTGGTGTCAAGCACATGGGCCTGCATCCACTGTTACATCACTCTGTAGTCCAGCAGATGTTCTTGCTTGGACCCGGCATGTATCCATGATGTTGTGTGGATGTGCCGATGCCGGAACAGCGTGTTAGTAATTACAAGCCCATGGGCTGCACAAAAATCTAGCAGCTTCCTGCCGTTGTTATTGAGCTGATCTGGCCCATGCCTTCCAATCACTCCAGACCAGGTGCCAGCATCATGACCAACTCGGACATTCAAGTCACCCAATAAGATGACTCTATCCCGAGGGGCTACTTTCTGTGACAGGAGGTCATAGAAGGCATCTGACTCATCGGCCTTGTCTGCATCCCTCCACGGATGTTCGTCTTCGGTGGGGGCATAAGTAACCACGACCACCACTCCTCGCCTCTGGTTGATGTGAAGACAAGCCCAAAGTAACCTGGAGCTTACAGCTTCCCACACCTCACCGCCATGCTCCCTCACCCACACACTCACCCACATACCCACCCACATACCCACATAATCGCTGACCCACTCACACACACATACAAACACTCATCACACACACTCACACACACCCCCTCACCCAGACACTTACCCACACACCCACTGACCCACACACACATATTCACACACTCATCACACCCACTCACACACACTCCATCACCCACACACCCACTGACCCACACACACACACACATTAACACACTCATCACACACACACTCGCTCACCCACACACCCACTGACCCACACACACATTCACACTCATCACACAGACTCACACACACTCGCTTAC
>JAAXLI020001290.1:104641-128477 GCA_014621495.2 Entosphenus tridentatus | reverse complement strand
TGGTACGGTGCGAAAGCTTGAAAAAATTAGGAGGCAGGGAGAGAGACACACTAAATTTAATAACCTAGCAAAATTTCGAAATGTAATGCAATGCAACACAGTGTCGGTCAACAGACAATTAACGCATAGCCTGGTTGATTACGTTCTTCCAAAGATTGCTAAATTAGAAGTTAAGTGTGAAATTTGAAAAAACACAGACACGAAGACCGATACACAAGCAGAGAGAGAGACAACGAAAAAACCAGAGAGAGAAAAAAAAACCTTTAAACTTCCCCGTAGAAGTGGTTCAAACTTAATTTGGAGCTTTCGTGACTGCAGGAATTATTCTTTGGATCTTTCTGTAAAGTCACGTATCAACATAAAATAATACATTAAATTAAATACTAGCATATGACGTTTCGATTGCAACACAAGCCATCATCATCATGTATTAATTAAATATAAACACAAATCTAGTATACTTAGAAATGTAAGAATACGAATAAAGAGAACATGGCTCCCATACGCTACCACACGTTCTACGCCATTTTTGTGCTGGGACAAACGGCGCCAATGCCCGTATCGCTGGAATCCGTGTCCAGATTAAAGGGCAAGGAGAAGTCAGGATAGTCAAGCGTCGGCGCGGTCGACAACCAATCCCAAAGGGTTCTGAACGCCTGCTCCTCCTCCAGTCCCCATTTAAACCTCTGATTTTTCGCCGTGAGGATGTGTAAAGGCCTCGCGATGGTAGCAAAATTTGGAACTAAACGACGGTAGTAGGACGTGAACCCGACAAAACGACGCACATCCCCTATGGAGGTGGGGGTTGGCCAGTCACGGATGCAAGAAGTTTTTTCCGGGTCCGTGGCGATGCCGTCGGAGCTGACAATGTGTCCTAAGTAACCCACAGAGCGTTGCAGAAGATGACACTTTTTAGGTTAGAATTCTAGATTAGCGGAACACATCCTGTCGAACACAGTTCGCAATCACTGAAGGTGCTCCTCGAACGTGCGACTGAACAGAATAACATCGTATAACTAATAGGGTTTTTCCCCTTTTTTCTGGCAACAAAACTGACACCTTTTGCAAGAAATCATGCTTACATTAACTACAATACTTGCAGTCAAATGCAAACAAAAAACAATACTCTGATCATTTATGCATTGTCTTTGAAACTGATTGGTCCACACCAGAGACAGCTTTCTTTGGAGCCTAGTCTCATATGGTGTTCGACCAGATGACGCAGACTAGGCTCCAAAGAAAGCTGTCTCTGGTGTGGACCAATCAGTTTCAAAGACAATGCATAAATTATCAGAGTATTGTTTTTTGTTTGCATTTGACTGCAAGTATTGTGGTTAATGTAAGCATGATTCCATGCAAAAGGTGTCAGTTTTGTTGCCAAAAAAAAAGGGAAAAAACCCTATTAGTATATTTTGGTACTGGCAAAGGAGGTCCTATGATGAAACATCGTCTAAGTATATGAGACACGTGTCCCATTGCAACCCGGCCAAAACTAGCTCCATTAATCGCTGGAACGTGGCGGGAGTGGCATTCAATCCCATGGGAAGGCAGTTAAATTGAAAGTCTCTGAGGCGTACGGAACGCCGCCTTTGGCTTTGAGGAATCATCGAGGGGCAGCTGCCAAAATCCAGAAGAAAGATCGAGGGTGGAAAGTATTTTGCTCCTGACAAGGCATCGAGGGAATCGTCCATCCGTGGCAGAGGGTACGCATCTGCCACGGACACCTTATTAAGCTTACGGAAATCCACAAAAATGGGAGGCTACCATCCTTTTTCTTAACGAGAGCAACCGGAGCGCCCCACGGACTATTAGATGGATAAATTATGTCAGCGGCCAGCATTTCATCCACCGCACGGTGCACATGGTCCCTCTCAGACGGACTCAGCCGGTGCGGATTCATTCGTATGGGTCTTGCCTCCCCGGTATCAATGTGATGGGACAGTAGTGATGTGCGACCCAAATCAAAATCCTTTCTGCTGAAAACGTCAGCGTAGTTGGATAGCAGCGCCCGTAGTGTGCCACGTTATTAGTGGTCAAAAATGAATTCTCCTGGCAAAATTCCGCGATCCAACAATCGTCGGATATCATACCGGAATCCACCGCCCCAGCCATTTTTTGTGGGCAAATCCCATCGTGATCCGTGAAAGCGGTAGTGGCATGAGCCAAAACCCTACTGGCCGTGATGAAAATACCTTCCGGACCCCCATTTTAAACTTGCAAAAACGAAGCCTGACCTGCCCATACAATCGTCTGAGCCTCCACAAGAGCAAGACTCCTGGTGGCGGCATTTGATGGGGACAGCAGCATGCCCACCGCCGCGTCTACCTCGTGGAAACGTTTCCAGTATCGTAATGGAATGAGCATTTGGGATCCCAGAGGAATCTCAACTGAGACATCCGCAAGTGCCTGTACAGCAACGCATGGCAAGGGATGACTTAACGGGGATGGCAAAAAAAAACATCAACTTTATACAGCCTTGATCGACAAGAATTATAACTGGCATTTTACGAAGAAAGTCGGTGCCCAACAAGCAGGACACCGCCAAGGACCTGGAAATCTACACCGTCCGAAACGCAGCAACATTCCCAATGGCGATATGCGCGTCGACTTGTCCGACAATGCCCATACTACCCCCATTAGCAGCAATACATGCATCGAAAGCCGGCCGTACACACGAAGCAGGAATGGATAGGAAGTGGAAAATGACGTCGGAGACAACAGTGGTGGATGCTCCGGTATCCACTAATATCTGAACATCCACCCCCTGTATAGAGCCTGGCACTGTGGAGGATCCCATCACAGCCGCAACAACATGACATGCCAATTTCCTACATTACGAGATCATACGTGGCGAACCGTCATGAACCGGTGGATTTGTACGTGCGTCAAAAGATGCATGAGGTGTCGAAATATGCCGGGTGTCTGATGCATGCCGACTTGCTTGGCCGGGATTGCGGTCTGTCCATGAAGGCGGCGCCGAAGATGGAGTCCCGGGAGGCGGCGGAGGACGGGGACGGCTCCGACAGTCGCGCGCGAAGTGGCCCAAGTGGCCACACTTGAAGCACATCATCCCAGCTCGCTGAGTGGCCCCACCATCGTCCCCGTGCGGTGTTGAGGGCCCTCCGTCACGTGCCCCAGGTCTCCGCGATGGGTCCCAGCAAGGCGTGACAGCGGCCAGGTCGCCGACCCCCGTGTCGTCCGGGACATGGACAACCCGAGATAGCGCCCATCCCATCGACTCACCATCCTTGGCAGGGTCTCTCGTCTAGGCGGCCATCTGCGCCCAACGTCGCAAGTTGTACTGGGCGTCGAGGCATTTGGCGGCCCACCGGGAAGTCAGTGGCTCGTGACTGCACACTGACAGCGAAATGCCCAACTCCTTGGACAACTCCAACATCTTGCCCATGATGAGGGGGTCGAGTATATCAGGTCTGGCGTCGGGGTAAGTGGCCATCGCCAGCGCAAACAGAGCACCCCTGTAGGCAAGGGGGGACTTGTCGAACCCCCGCCGACGCTGCATAAACTTGCTTTGAGTATCCGACGATGGCTTATAAACTTCCACCATTTCAGCAAATACACCTTTAAACGTCTTTTTCTTCTCAGCGGGTATGGAGCAGAACACTGCTAGCGATATGTCGTCGAGGAGAGTAGGCAAGGCATCCAACGCCTCCTCTTCTGTCCATCGCACCGAACAAGACGCGGACTCGAACCGCCAAGTAAAAGCACTTCAGTCGCCGCCCGTGACAAATTCCTTGATATGAGGGAGACGATAGTTGTGCCCTGCACCGCCATCACCCGCCGACGTCGTCACCACCAGCCACGCACCACGTGGCTCTGGTGAAATGGTGGACTCCAGCTACGCATCCACGGGCCCCACCCAAGATGGCGGCTTTGCACCACGTGGTGGCCACCGTGCTCGTAATGGTGGATGGCCCTTCCGAGGCCGCAATGGCGGCCGAGTCGTGCATGAGGGGACCCTCCGAGACCCCCTGAAGGTAGCCCTGCACGTCTCCACTTGGCAGCGTTTCCTGCGGTTGTCCCGGCGTCGCAGACGACGCGATCCGCGTTAAGAGGTTGAGCAGGACCGTGCGGAGAGAATCGATCTGCTTTGCCACGCGCCGCTAGCCATCATCCCTGCCTGGAGATGAAGACGGGTCTGCTCCAACGTCTTTTCCCGGCGCCTTGGTAGCACCATCCGTGGTTGCGGTAACCGGGTCCACGGCAACCGGGGTCGGCAGGCCCTGGGTGAGCGCAGCTCGCTCACTCCTCCACTCCCACACACCGCTGGCAGACGGCGTGCAGGGAGACCACCTCTGCACCACCACGTGGCCGATGGCATTCCCGAGGCGCGAGACATGGTCCCGCTTTCAGACTTCCCACACTGACCCCGAGTCCCTTCCTGCTTCCCCTTATATCCCCCTTCCGCGTCACCAAGCCCCGTCTCTAGCCACGACCCCTTACGAACCTTCCAGATGGTTCCCCATGAGCACCCTTGAGCTCTGCCTTTGAACTCTGGTCCAGATAATCATATTCACCTGATTGGCTAAAGGCTGAAGCGGCGAAGCCTATCACATCGATCGGCGACCGTCGATGCACGCTCGCATTACATAGGTAAAAGCATTAAAAAAAAAATGTTATACCAAGTAAAGCCCACTGAGCTGTATAGATATTTTTCAGAAGTGACCTGGCTATCACAAATGATAGCTCAACGAAGAGGCTTATCATGTGGACAATTAAAGAAGCCAAATTCTCTAACACGTGATGTTGATTCTAAATGTGAAGAAAAAAATCGGAGGACCTGGAGATAAAAATCCACGCCACCACGGGGAGAGAGAGAGACATGTAAACTTCACATCTACAGCAGGCGTCAGGTTCGGGATCGAAAACACGACCTCCTGTATACCAGGCAAGGTAGTTAACATCTCCTAGTCAACGTGATGATTATGAGAGAAACACGCAAACTTGAAATATACGGTAGGCATCAGGGTCGGGATCAAATCGACGACCTCCTGTATACCAGGAAAAGTAGTTCACATCTCCTAGCCAACATGATGATAATGAGAGACAGACAGAAACGCAACCTACAAATATACAGCAGGCATCAGAGTTAGGATCGACCGATACCCTCCTGCATACCAGGCGAGGTAGTTAACATCTCCCAGCCACTGTGATGGTGATGATGATAGACAGAAACCCAAACTCCAAATATAGAGACATCAGGGTCGGGATCGAAACCAGGAACTCCTGTATGCCATGCGAGGTAGTTAACATCTCCTAGCCACTGTAATGATGATAGAGAGAGACACGCAAACTTCACATATACAGTAGGCGTCAGGGTCGGGATTGAACCGACGACCTCCTGTATACACTTAGAGCACCAGATTTGCAAGAAAGAAAAATAAACACGTAAATATGTTTGTCAGGGTTTTATGATGTGTGTGAGTAGACATTAACCCCACGTAGCCACAGAACCACGCGACAGCCTCCTTGCTCCTCCTCCTCCAACACCTCCTCCAGCAGAGCATCAACCAGTCTGCCCGGTGTAACAGGCTAAAATAACCCCGGCCCCGATTAAACCCAGGTATAGTTTGGCCCAGGCCAGAGTATACCCGGGGGGATAAAGTGTTCTAAGCTAAACTGTACCCGGGGGTTTAAACTAGACTTGGCCAGACCATACCCTCCAGGCCAGAATATGCCCCATGTGAAAGTTATAAGGCAATTATCCATACAGGTAACAACCGACAACGAACTTCAATCCATATCTAAAAAGCATATAAATGGAAGTAAGAATCTACATTTGATCAATTGAAGCCTTTTTAGAAGCAGTGGAAGCCAGTGAAGTCTAATATGCGTGCAATTCCATTGAAGTGTTGTCAGAAGTCACGGAATATGGTTAGGTTTAGGAACTAAGAACTACAGGACTACTTGGACCAAGATGTCAATGAATATGTAAACGTGATAGAGTTTGGGCAACAAATGCCGAGATCATGGCCAAAGCGAATTCATGTGTATATCGCTCAACACTATTACTATCATGGGGGTATGATTTGGCCTAGAGGGGCATAATTTGGCCTAGGCCATAATACACTCCAGAGTATAAATTGGCCAAGACCATAATATACCTGGGTATAATATAGCCTAGGCCGTGTTAACCCTGGGTATACAATGGCCTGTGAGTATACTACGGCCTGTTACACCGGGATGCCGTGACGGACTTCACAGCCTGAGTCGATGTCTGAGCCACTGCCGCCTGGCTCACCGCATTCACACAGTGACCTGTCGCGTAGGAGTACGATTGCCCCATCGATGTTTGGAACGTGCCATGAGACCCGAGCCGCACGATCGCATGTCCTGGATACAAACCACATTAGCAAACGCTT
Organism: Entosphenus tridentatus; assembly: GCA_014621495.2. Taxonomy (NCBI): domain Eukaryota; kingdom Metazoa; phylum Chordata; class Hyperoartia; order Petromyzontiformes; family Petromyzontidae; genus Entosphenus; species Entosphenus tridentatus. Next base: position 122,097 of record JAAXLI020001290.1, on the reverse strand, counting down.
ATTGGGCTGTAGTATTATATATATATCTTCATTTTAAATGTCGATATTATACCCATGTGAAACTTACAGTAAATGGAATAGGAATGGGTGACAAAACCTTTGCCATTGCAGCACTACCAACTTTTGGAACGACATTGTTTGCTCCTTTAATATCGTAAAACTTCCTTGAAAACATATCTTGAAGCAGATGATTAACGTTGGATACAACCATATTTGCAAGTGTGATTTATAACTTGTATAATCGATATTTAAATTAGCAATTTAATTGAGGGGCTACTGTGTTGTTGTCTTGGCGTGGTCTGGGATCACACCATTGGGCCCTGTTCATACAATCCCTCTTGGCAACTCTGTGCCATACTGAGCTCATTCATTAACCCATTGTGACACCAAAGAAGCATAAGACGCCCAACTAATTGCCTTTGAACTATCCCTATTGCACATTTTCGTTGAAAAAATATCCTGAAGCAGAAGATTCGTGGCAGATACAGCAACATTGGCAAATGTCATTTGTAACTTTGAACCTGTCCCGAATATCGATATAGTTCAGTTTAATGTGCAATGTAATTGAGGGACTGTTTTTTGTTGTCTTGCTATGGTCTGGGAGTGTGGTTGTTGTTGTCTTGGTGTTGTCTGGGACTTTGTTGTTGTTGTTGTCTTGGTGTAGTTTTGTACTGTTGTTGTTGTCTTGGTTTGGTCTGGGACTGTTGTTGTTGTCTTGGTGTGGTCTTGGACAGTTGTTGTGTTGTTTTTATGACCCTTTTTCCAAAATTCATATGAAAAATAATTCTGTCAATTTTTTTTTTTCAATCAATCGCGGGGTCACTTGGAGGGCAAACAAATGTTGTAGCACCCACCCTCACCACAGCTGCCTTTCACACTCGAGACCAGAGGGCAGGAGATGAACCATAAAAGATAATGACCACCCTCCCTCCCACCAACAGAAGAGTCAGTCATAAAAAAAACACACGCCCCCCCCCCCCCAGGGAAGGAGAACACAGGCGTTTCGTTTTGGATTTTTTTCATGTTTCTTCTAATAACGAATATCCAAAACTTAGCGACAAAGATTAAGTGACCATTATCGCAGTACGCCTCACACTCACTCCAAGTAAAAAAAACAGGCTAAAATTACATCAGTTACTATTATTTCCCATTCATTATTTTAATACAAATGCCATTTATTTTTATCTTTGTAATGCGAGCGTAAATGGGAAGGCCGGATGTGACGATCCGGAAGGGAGAAGTCAGGGTCACGTGGGAGAGAGGTTATAGTCTGCTGGCCACCCCGCTGGCCCGTGTAAGAAAATAAAGTTTAGATGGAAGCATATTATATTTTTTACGACGTAGAATTGTAATGTATTACTTACTGTTAGTAACTCAGCGTATTGTAGAGTATATTTAGTATACTGATGATACTATGTAGTTTATACTTTAGTTGTTTACGTGGTGGTTTTAGTTACTGCAGCTACATACTATTAACACTTCTTCCCTTTATTAATTATACCCCTATCCCCTCCCTGTGATGCTGCTAATCCTGCATAATGCACGGGCATAAGTAGTACTAATCACATACCTGCATTTCCCATATCCCCTCCCTTTGATGCTGCTAATCCTGCATAATGCAGGGGCATAAGTAGTACTAATCACATACCTGCATTTCCCATAAATATGCTAAATTCCTCTTGATATGCAAATTATTTTGTCAAGGCGCCCTTTCCCCCGCCTTCCAACCCAGCTTATATATATGCTCCAAGCACGTGTGCTGTTTCATTCCGACGCTGTCGCCTCGACAGACTTGGTTTTCACCTGAGGACGGCTGCTTGCATTGTGGCCGAAACGTCGTGAGAATTATTTTATTATGTTTTATTTTTATTATTTTATTACTTCCCTTCTACGTGACTTTACCGAAAGAACCAAGAAGAAGAAGTCAGACATACCTAACCAAGATGGAATGTACTCCATAGAGAAAGAGCCTCCCCAACCGCCTTTGTCTTCCCGCAGCACGGATAGCAAGATTTGAATACACAAGCAAAGAACATCTCCCCATTAAAAAAAATCAAACCTCGATGGAAATACTGTTACAACATACCTTGAATCACTTACAATCGAAATTACAAGTAATGCTATAAGAAGTAAAGTGAGTCCCATTTTTAACTTCTAAACATATGTATTGACATAAGACGTCACTACTGTGTCGGCCCGTACGAGGGCTGGGGGCCCCAAGAGGGTGCCTGGGGGGTCACGTGGTGGAGGGACCCAGACCTCCCGTGAGGTGGGGGAAGGGAGGCGTGGCCTGGGAAGGGAGGCGTGGCCTGGACAGAGCCAGCCACGCCTGGGCGGAGCCGGCCACGTCAGAGCAGATATAAGCGTGGTGTGAACGCAGAGCGAGGCTGTTGTACTCCGAAGTGAAGATGACATCATCGGTTCTCAAGTCCCGGGTCGTCGTCCTGGGCCAGGCAGGCCGTTGCCTGCCTGGTCCAGTCTGTGTCGTGTTCCAGAGTGTTAGTGAGTTGAGGAAGGTGGTCACCACCTCATGTACAGTGTTATATTACTTACCGTTTAATAGTGTTTCCTCCAAGCTGCGTGTGTGTGCACCTAATTCGAACCCACTACACAGAAAACGGAAAAAACTTGGAAGTTGTGTGAGACAAAAAGTAACACCCACCGTGAGAAAGGACCCCCCCCCTTCCAGGTTAATTATTGCAGAGGCTGAACGGACAATCTGGGACAGCTGCTTCGTTTGAAGAACTTAATTATTCCAATAAATCAGAACACACACACACGGACACACATACCACTCCCCCTCCCCACAGCAAGCGACATCAAAGCAAAGTTGGGCTTTTATGAACAGAGAGAGAGGGGAGGGATTATACAATTCTAAGTACGAATACGACTCACAAATCGTTAGTTTTGCTCCAGTCTTGCGAGGGAGGAGCGCGAGGGATCAGGCACCGATCCCATCCATGGGTGTCATGTCTCGCCGAGAGAAGTGACAGTGTGTGGTTAAGTGCGAGTTCAGCGCCAACAGAAGAAGCATCGCTCCACCGAGCCGCTGCAGTGCGAGTGAAGCTGGCGAGGATTCCTGCTATCACTCTCGTGAAATAGCGGAAAGTGCCCAACGTCGATCAAGCAACAAACGAGAGCATCGTTCATCGCCAGAGAGCACGGAGCAGTGGAAACAGGCAAAATAAAACGATAATCTCCATTGTTAGCATAATTTATGTGCATAATTACATAAATTAGCATAGCTTCTTGGATTTACTTATTTTTCGATTCTTCATTTCATTTTTATTATTTTTCGAAATTTTTCATAACCCGACATATACAACAGTTGTCTTTCTGTGGTCTGGGATTGTTGTTGTCTTGGTGTGGTCTGGGACTGTTATTCTTGTCTTGGTGTGGTCTGGGATTGTTGTTTTGGTATGGTCTGGGAGTGTTGTTATCTTGGTGTGGTCTGGGAGTGTTGTCTTGGTGTAGTCTGGGACTGTTGTTGTCTTGGTGTGATCTAGGCCTGTTGCTATTGTCTTGGAGTGGTCTGGGACTTGTCGTCGTTGTTGTTGTCTTGGTGTGGTCTGGGACTGCTGTTGTTGTTGTCTTGGTGTTGTCTGGGACGAATGTTGGTGTCTTGGTGTGATCTGGGACTGTTGTTGTCTTGGTGTGGTCTAGGCCTGTTGCTATTATCTTGGTGTGGTCTGGGACTGTTGTTGTGTTGGTGTGGTCTAGGTCTGTTGTTTTTGTTGTCTAAGTGTGGTCTGGGACTGTCGTTGTCCTGGTGTGATCCTGGATTGTTGTTGTTGTTTTCTTGGTGCGCTCTGGGACTGCTTTTGTTGTCTTGCGGTGGTCTGGGACTGGTGCTATTTTTGTGTGGTCTGGGACTGTTGTTGTTGTCTTGGTGTGGTCTGGGACTGTTGTTGTTGTCTTGGTGTGGTCTGGGACTGCTGTTGTTGTCTTGGGGTGGTCTGGGACTGGTGTTATTGTCTTGGTGTGGTCTGGGATTGTTGTTGTTGTTGTCTTGGTGTGGTCTGGGACTGTTGTTGTTTCTGTTTTGCTGCCTTGCACCAAATCTTGCATTTAGTATTGAAAGATCAGCATGGAATGTTTCTACTTATGCAATTTGTACCTTACATACTTTATTTATTCTTTGTGAATTTCTTAACTTTTCTTTCTTTTTTTTCTGACCCTACTGGACATCTTTTCTTTTATATATAAGAAAGTCTCCGCGCGTGCACGCTTGTGATGGATTTGGCTCTCGAACGGTGGACTTTAGGTCAAAAAAACTTTGCCAAACAAGCACGCCCGAAGCCCCGCTGTGGGAATAGGCTATTCCTTTTTAACGTCCGTCACCTTTAAATTAGTTAAATTAGCGATTTAGTGGGATGTTTCTCTATTTATTTATTTATTTATTGCACGACATTGACCGTACCAACTCACGCCAATTGCGTGGGGTGGGGGGGCGGACCCTGCCAGGTGATGCGCGTTCGGTGGAGCTCATTGGGGACACTTTCTTTTACGCGTTTAACATGCAATAAATATACACATAATGCTGCGGCTATTTCTTCACAGTGTGATGTCCTCTTCGCCCCCCCCCCAATACGATGCATGCAGTTACTGCTATGAAGTCCGTAGATATTAATATTATTACAGCGCTTAGATACCATTATTGTAATATGAATGTTTACTATTATTAAACAAATACGTTGCCAGATATTACAATCATAATGTTTGTGTGCAACAAAACAAATTTTTCATTATTAGGTGGCTAAATATTAACTTTTTTAGCTGTGCTTTTATGACGCTGCGACGGTTTACTGCCAGTCTGTGATGTGGCCTGCTGCCTGTTGATTAATTAACGTCAGTGCACTGGCACTCTATTATCTACACTGCTAAAATTTTCCTTTTTACCATTATGAGTGTACGCCAGTTTATAATCTGTTGCCTGCTTCTTTACCTCACTCAGTGTACTGCCAGCCTTTCATGTCGACTGTATTCTGCTTTTTCAGCTGCTGCCCGTATTGCCAGCTTTTTGTGTCGACTGTAGCATGCTTATGTCATTGAGTCCGCGTACTGGTAGTCTGTAATCTAGACTGTTGCCTGCTTCTCAACTTACCTGTGCGTACTTCTGCACGTTGTTTTTAGGCACTAGGGAGTGTTGCAATTTCCAGTTGTGGTATTCGCTAATTAGAGTCCCTAATCAGGAGTTTGTCCAACATTCTGAGGATTGTTTCGTCCCACTGAGGCCAATCCGTGAGCACAATTCACAGCCAATCGGATCAGCCTAAAAACACATCGTTATTAAATTATGCTCCCAATGATGATTACCGAAATGTTTTCATCAAATATTGTTTCACCATACTAACCCTTAACTAAAATAATTATGACACTCACCAATCTAGCATTAAATGTGATAATTAAACAACTCGACATTTATCTGAATAACCACTCGATTATTAGCAAATAGCGCTTAAATAAGACGTTTTAGTTTAATCATCAAGCCTTGTGAATTACACGGAGGCTTTCGCGACCAATATTATCCATACAATATTTTTTTATTTGGTTAGATCCGATAAAAAATTATTAATAAGGTTTGTCACGTAGAAAAAACGTTCCAATGTGTTAGTAGTTCAGCACTAAGCAGTTGTGTGTTGGAGAGTAAACCTTCTACAACACTTACAATTCGAGGACCGTGACGTTTTGTTGATAATTACAACCAGCTTCATCAGGTGATAGCCAGAGTTGTAGAGAAATCCTCCTCCTGTTTCGATCTTAAATAGAGGAAGGATAAATGTGATGCCACTTGTGAGCATACTAGGTGCGAAGGCCAGAGGAGGAGAGTTAAAGTAGTCATATACATTATTGGTTGGGTAATTCATATATAGCGGATAGTTCAGCACAAAACTGGTTGTGTGTTTGAGAGTAAACCCACTACTACATTTACATTTCGAGTATCGTGACGTTTCGCCAGTAATAAAAACCAGCTTCATCGAGAAATCCTCATTTTTAAAAAATAGAGGTAAAAGTGATGTTGTTTCATTAGAGCCAATCAGGTGCGAAGACCAGAGAAGGCCAAGTTAATGTTTTCATATAAATATATATTATTAATTCAGTTATTCACAATTAATCAACATACACAATGTACATAGTGTATGTACATAATGCATATGCATTATGTATGTACGTTATGCTGAACCGAATCTAATTGAACAGATCTGGTTAACCTGCAAGGCTATAGTGATGACATCAAGGTGGCTACTAAGAGGACCTGTAACAACAGATGCATTCACTCCAGATCTGAGCTCTGGTTAACACCTGATGATGCTGGATATGATTTTCAGAAAAAACAGCATACATCACGTGTCAGATTTACAACTTGCTTTTTCAACGTGCCAGGATGTTGAAAAACAACTGGCACATTATCCGGGTGGGAACGTTGACTGATTTGGCCGTGTCAGGTGGCGAATGGTGGAATTGCACTCAGTTGACATTACATCTAGCCCAACAATTGCACATCATGTGTAACGGTGTAAATACTGCAGGAGACGAGTTGACAGAGGCAGCACGTTTTTATTTATAACACCCTACAGCAACAGTCATCTATACAGCCTAGGAACACAGCCTATGGTTACGCGTGCCTGACACCGGCCACGCTCTCAGGTCCTCCGGCTATGTACTTCCTAGAGGAGGCTATTTGACCCGACCTAGCCAGGGTACGGGTCTCAACCACTGGCCCATCAAACCCGGCCCTGATGAGGACGTCGGGCCGCGAGTACCCAGGGTCTCACCACTGAGCCACACAGAGTCCCGGCCCTGATAAGGGCAGCGGGACTAGGGGTCCCAGGGTCCTATCTAGCTTGCTCCGTCTTCATTCTTCACTGGCTTCAACGACCCTCCGAGCGCTCACGCGCTCGGAGGGGCTAATGCGGACGTCGGTGTAGCCACCCATGTGCGGACCGTGATATAGACACCGGCTACGCGATGGCTCGCTTCACCCCGGTACGTACCACCTCTACACATGTAAGGGATATTCACTCCCTCATCACGTATGCAGGAGGTCGTGGGTTTGATCCCGACCCTGACACCTGCTGTATATTTGGAGTTTGCGTATGTCTCTCCCCTATGGTTGCGTAGATTTTTCTCTGAGTCATCCGGTTTTATACACTACTATACACTATTCTTTCGGTCTTTCGGTAAAGTCATGTAGATAAGTTCAAAGAAAATAACAAAAATTACGACGTTTAGATCGCAACACAAGCGGTCATCATCAAGTAGAGGGGATTAGCAAACTGTTTATGAAGTTTTATAATGGGCGTAGCCCAAGTGTCAGCAGCATGGGCAGGGCAGCTAATGTTAATGTAAGTGATGGTCAACAACGACTCTGGTGGTGAGTTTCCACAAATTAAATGGCTGCCAGGTAAAAATTAGCATGTTAATATAAGATGGGAGAGCGGCCTCCACGGCGAGTGCGCTGAGGTGGCTATGTTAATGTGAGAGATAAGCATGTTAATGTAAGATCGCAGAGCCAAGCTGCCGCCACGTTGAGGTTGGTGCATGGAGGTGGCTCTGTTGGTGTTGAGAAATGTAATTTGTTAATGTAAAATCAGAGAGCCGAAAATAACAACTATCATCGAAAAGTGGCAAGGTTGGAACATCACAGCCAGTTATTACTTAAACTGGTTGATAACATCCTTCTAGTGATTGCCGAGATTGTACCAATCTTCTCGTTTGAAATTGTGTCTATGTCTGTATATATGGAGGGATTCATGAACGAATCTTTGTTTATAGCCAGTGGATTTGCAAAGCATCTTCGTCTTAGAGAAATCAATTTCGTATGAACCCACCGCATTAAAACAATGATCAGCCACGGCCTAGGTATTGGTCCTACCGTGTTTCAGATCTGCCTTATGTTCACGAACATTGTCCGAGACATGTCGCTTAGTTTCCCCTGTGCTATACACTACGCTACTATACACTACTCTACACTACTATACACTCCACTATATACTACTATACGTTACACAATATACTACACTATTGTAGACTACACTATGCACTACTTAAAACTACACTACTATACAGTACACTATACACTACACTATAAACTACTATACACTACACTATAGACTACATTACTATGCATTACACTACTATACACTACACTATACACAACACTACTATACATACACTTTACACTACACTATTCACTACAATATACACTATACTATACACTACAGTGTTACAGCCTCACGTCGGTTCTCTACTGTCACCCCCTCGATGTGGAACTCTCTACCCTCTATCCATTTGCACATACGCAGAGTTAAATGCACTCTGACTACTTTAAATAAACATCTAAATGCCTCCTTTATCTGTCTGGGCCAGGCTTTTGAGCAGCCCTGAGCTTGGCTCAGCGCCTCTGAGTTGTTGACTTGTATGCAAAATTAGGCGATTTATAAATGTAATTATTATTCTTACATATCCAGATTCATTATTGGTGAAAATGTCGTGTTGTTGCAAAGGACCATCAATAGCAATCGCCGCTCTTGCTGTAAATGAGCTAAAGTTAGAACTTGTTGGGAATTATTTCGAGCAATGTTTTTTCAGTGTGTTTCATAACCATTTACCACAATCAAAGTGGAAGAGATGGAAAACGCGGACACGGAGTTCGTGTCGATGTATTTTGAAAGTGAGAGGAGGTCTGGTGGAGGAGACATCGCAACGATCGAGGAGGAGAAATGTTGAGTGATTACCTTTGCAGACCCAGCAGGTAACTGAGACACATCCTCCACATTAGATGATACGCTCATTTCAATATTCTAATATTGTTTACTTTAATTAGTTTATGTCAAGGTGAACGGTACAAAGACATTTATAAATCGGGTTGAGCAGATTTATCATGGGATACCTTTTTGCATTGTCTTTGTACTGTTCGCCTTTTGGCGTTCTCTCGTCTGGCACTGGTAGTAAGACCAGGTCATATATAAAGCTGTCTCTGGTGTAGGCCAATCAGTTTCAAAGACAATGCATAGAATATTGTCAAAGCATGTTTGCATGTTTACCACAAGTAGGTGGTTAATGCTGTATTTGATTCTTTGCAAAATGTTTACATTTGGTGTTTGAAAATCTTAACACCTGTTTTTTTTACCAGAAAGGGTAAACACCTATTCTAATTTTTAAAACTTTTATCAGTCTAGCTTACTTTATTTAGATTTGTTACACGGATGATCCCTTTTAGCCAGTTTCCCGAACGAGAAGATCGCTGGTACGGTATTTTAGTTTGAGCAGCGCTCCAATTTATTGGCTAAACCGGTGTAATATTTGGCAATGACAGGGCATCTGTGTAAATGCTGCAAATCCGACCATCGCGAAAACATGTCTATCCCATTCCAATAGATATTCGTGGTAATATTAATTATTAAATACATGCTATGCTATGCAATTATTATCATTGTGAAAGATAGCTATATATCACAGTAACATTATAAATCAACAAGTGAATCTATCTGAACTGAAAACCAGAGCTAATTACCAAGTTTCAACCACCATTTTTCGAGAACTCAAAACCCCAAAACGGGTTAATAAATAAATACTGCCATTTGGGGGTCCAGACTAAAACCGTCCAAAAATGATGCATTGAACTGTTTAAACCTGTTTTAAATAAATAACTAATTTAGTTTGCTACTTGTATGGTAAATATATTACAATCCCTGAGCCAATAATGTTCAATGGCACATTGAGCACGGTCTGTCAGTCACTGGGTGACAGTGCAGTGTGAAGTCTACATTCAGTCAATTAGCACAGCTGGCTACATACGGTGCAAAAGAAGTTCCACTTAATTATATACAAGGGGTCAAGATGATAGGATCACACTCACTAGGACGCGGGGATATAAACCCAAAATACAGTACAGAGACAAAGATCTCCTGTATAGACTCAACATATTGTTGCGGAAAGTACTGTTAGCGACTAGCACCACAGTGGCACACGAGGAGGTGGGTGGCCAGCACCACGAACCAGCCGTCTTTGTGTCTCCAGTGGTGATGTTTACTACACATCGCACCAGATACTCATTTGAGGCTGAGTCGGCCTAGAGGAGGAGGCCCATGACCGGTTCAGGTAACCGTCACTGGCTTTAGCCACCACATTACCGCTCCCCATAATAATAATAAAGTACTCGCAAAGATACACACACATAGAACGAAAACCATAGGGCTAAAAGGCAAAAATGTGCAAAATTTAACAGTACAATTTAATATTAAGGGGTTTACCAGGAGTATTATTTACAGTAGACTAAATACAAACATTAAAATCATCCTTTCAGTATACTTGAACCATTCTTGGAAGTGTTTTCTTTCTGAGTTTTTTGGTTATCACGTTCTATTTTTGAAATTACTAGCAAAACAAAGACCTTCCCTGTAGCCTATATTATAATGTGATGTCAACATTACAACTTTTTGTTTATTAGTAGCTGAGCATGTACTAAAGCAGAAGCACATTTTCAAGGGCACTGAAGTGGTGTGTTCTGAGTTCATCGTCACATCCGCAAAGCCAAGAGAGGAATCTCTGGACCTACGGAGGATTCTGCTAAGTGGCTTCGCAGGACCAGAGGACAAAGATACCCTGAAATTTGTTATTTAAAACTGCGGTTTAATCCGTTACATTATGTAATTGAGACAGCAAATCATTTTGACAGCCACGAGACATTCGACTTTAAGTCATAATCGTTTTCTCGTACACCAAAGATGACGACATGTTTCACAATACACATGTATTCTGCAGACGTCCCAACGTGTGCTTGTCCTAGGCAGGTTTAAATAGAAAAATTAACGTAAGCACACACATGCCAGGTCAGGGCCGGATGAAAGTTCTTCTAGGCCCGAGACACTTCTGTTTCTTGTGGCCTTCAGTGACAACTCTCTACATTTCGTACTTCTGCCCATGTTACTGCCCTTGCACTATTCTTTCTTTATTGATAATGGGATTGCGCGAAAAACACCATTTATAGATGTTACTTGCTAATTTTGCAATGATTTTTTAAAAGTTAATCCCCGGTGTTCATTTCTCTCTCACCTTTAAAAAAATCGATTGACATGACTCTGCTTGGGAATAGGGTTTCACCTTTTTTCTGGTAATCAAGCAGGTGTTGAGATGATTAAACACCAAACTTAAACCTTTTACAAGGAATCATGTCTGTTATTAACCACAATACTTGTGGTGAGAATGCAAACAAAAACATACTCTGATAATGTATGTATTGTTTTTGGCGTCCACTGGTCTAGCACCGTTTCGAGACTAGGCTCAAAAGAAAGCTGTCTCTGGTGTGAACCAATCAGTTTCAAAGACAATGCATATATTATCAGAGTATGTTTTTTGTTTGCATTCTGACCACAAGTATTGTGGTTAATGCAGACATGATTCCTTGTAAAAGGTTTCAGTTTGGTGTTTTAACATCTGAAACCCCGCTTTGTTGCCAGAAAAAAGGGAAAAATCTATTCTCATTTTGGTACTGGCAAAGGAGGTCCCATAATATGACTCTGCTTCTTTGTATATACACTGTGCTATCCTTGCTATATTCATATGTGTTTATTCAAGAATATGTCTTGGTTACATTTGTTTTTACCATATTAATTAAATGGTCAACATTTTTTTTAGTAGGCCCTTTAGTTGTTGTAGGCCCTAGGCACTTCCTATTGTGGCCTATTGAATAATGCGGCCTTGGTGTGTGGCTAAGTGGGCGATTGAGTGAGTAAATTAGTGGGTGAATGATTGAGAAAGTGGGTGGCTGGGTGAGTGAGTGGGTGAGTGAGTAGGTGAGGGAGTGAGTAGGCGAGTGAGTGGGTAAATTAGTGGGTGAATGAGTGAGAGAGTGGGTGGCTCGGTGAGTGAATAGGCCCTAGACACAGTGCCTACTATGGGCCTATTGGATAATACGGCCCTGTGCCAGGTGTGCGGGAAACAGCAAGTCCAAAGGCCCACATTGAGAATCCGGGCTTCTTATATTGCTGCTCTGCCATGGAGGGTGCAACTAGCTGGGTTGTGGTGATGTACACTTCTAAGCCAGCGATGCTGGTGCGAGGGTTGGTGGATTACCGCATGGATTTGGCAAAACTCCCTTCTCAGGAACGTGCATGAGGTGCAGTACCCTCGCGCGCCAAGAGATGGCAGTACAGCAATAATGTTAAAACTTTTAGCCAGTAAGGCCCACTGAGCTTTTTTTTATCCTTTATATTAAGTTCACTTGCGTGCTTGCTTGCTTGCGCGCTTACGACCGTGCAAATTTTCGGTCGTTTTTTAACCCACTTCCCGTGATCCAATCGAGCTGACATTTTCCACACAGACTCGTTGTGCGTGACAATTAATGTTCGTGAAAATGTTTTCCTAAATGTTACACTTTTTAGGACAAAAATATTATATTTAATTACCAATTGCTTAATTCTTGCGCTGCAATCATCTGACCCATAGGTGGCAGCCATCTCAAGCCAGAGGACGAGAGGACTCTAGCCGCCACGCATATAAAGGATTTATAGTGAAAAACTTTGTTTTTACGGGTTAATTTTTTAATCCTTTATATTAAGTTCGCTTGCTTGCTTAGGACCGTGAAAATCTTTCGGTCGTTTTTTAACCCACTTCCCGTGATCCAATCGAGCTGACATTTTGCACACAGACTCGTGCGTGACAATGCATTTTCGTGAAAAAAAATTAAAAATTTTTACACTTTCGATTTAAAGCTTTCGTGACTGCAGGAATTCATCTTCTTGGTTCTTTCGGTAAAGTCACGTAGAAGGGAAGTAATAAAATAATAAAAATAATAAAACACGTAGAAGGGAAGTAATAAAATAATTTTATTTTTATTATTTTATTACTTCCCTTCTACGTGACTTTACCGAAAGAACCAAGAAGATGAATTCCTGCAGTCACGAAAGCTTTAAATCGAAATTTAACCGCCTCTACGGGGAGGGATTCCACATATCTTTGAGATCCTTCAACAAGCTCCGTGATAAGAAGGCTCAGCTGATCGAGTCTCTCACCTTTCTGAAGAGATGCCGCGACTCTAAGACGCTGTCGCCTCGACAGACCTGGTTTCACCTGAAGACGGCTGCTTGCGTTGTGGCCGAAACGTCGTGAGAATTATTTTATTATGTTTTATTTTTATTTTATTTTATTACTTCCCTTCTACGTGACTTTACCGAAAGAACCAAGAAGATTTTTTACACTGTTTAGGGAAAAATATTAAATATTGAATTACCAATTGCTTAATGCTGCCAGACAGTCATCCGACCCATAGGTGGCAGCCATCTCAAGCCAGAGGACGAGAGGACTCTAGCCGCCACGCATATAAAAGATTTATAGTGAAAAACTTTGTTTTTACGGGTTAAATTTTTAATCCTTTATATTAAGTTCGCTTGCTTGCTTAGGACCGTGCAAATCTTTCGGTCGTGTTTTAACCCACTTCCCGTGATCCAATCGAGCTGACATTTTGCACACAGACTCGTTGTGCGTGACAATGCATTTTCGTGAAAAAAAAAATCCAAAATTTTACACTGTTTAGGGAATTTTTTTTTATATTTAATTACCAATTGCTTAATGCTGCCAGACAGTCATCCGACCCATAGGTGGCAGCCATCTCAAGCCAAAGGACGAGAGGACTCTAGCCGCCACGCATGTAAAGGATTTATAGTGAAAAACTTTGTTTTTACGGGTTAATTTTTTCAGAAGCCACCTGGCCACAAATGATAGCTTAATGGAGTGACCTACGACCTGCAGCACAGCAAAACCGTGGTCTTTACCCGTTCCACCTGTATGGGATAGGGTGCTTCCCCTCGCATGCCTGTGCATTTTCTTTCGATGCTCTGTTTTCTGGTCACATGTAAACACTCGTTAATTGTCCAATAACACCTTCATACATAGAGGACCACAGAGCTTTGTGCCAGCAGCTCACGTGGCTGCCTTCTCACTCATCTTGTGGCACCTCCTCGCAAGAGTGAGCAAAATGGTGTGTGCGCGTAAAAAAGTTGAAATTATTATCGTTATGAGGCCTTATGAGCTCATGTGCAGAAGAAATACATTTCACATGTTTATTGTGTATGTAGAGCCTCTTTGGAGCTGTACGTAGCCAAGCATGCTAATCGGAGGTTGTGGGGGGAAAAGACAACAAACTAAACATGAGAAGCAGTTATAAATAAATGAGTTTGTCAATATAGACGATTTAACAGTACATAGCTCTAGTGGCTTAATTACCCAGATCTGCTAATAAAGTACGGAGGACTTTCATATCACGGAAAAGAGCAATAAATCATGGATTGTGATGACAGAAAGGACGTTTTACATCGTAAAGGGACACTTAATGACGTGTTTTGGGAGGAAGGGGCTGCACGGTGAACTCCTTAGGGTGATTATCTCTCATGCTGGGTGGTTTTATTTGTTTGTCTCAAAATTTTAGGAAACAGTTTCATACGTATATATTTTTAAAGATAGGATGAGGCCAAAAAAGTGTAAAGACACCCGAGACAACAGTCTTCAACAGTAGGAGTCTTTATTTCTTCCAGGACGAGGCAAATGCAGGCTTTCAAAGAACCCCTTAACGACAAGTGTCCCAAACTCTCTCACTTCCCCTCATATTTCCCTCAAGCCCCCCTTTCCCGAAGGTTCATCGACCTTCCGTTTACCATCCAGCCAATCGCCTTCCCACTTTTCTTCAAGTTCAAGTTCATTTATTAGGTATAGCCCTGTGAGCCATTCGGCTCTTGAATCGGGTGCAATCGCAACAAAAAACTAAAACATGAACAAGAAAACATCTTAAAGTGAATATGTGACTAAGTGCAAACAGAAAATCCAAGAAAAGACAGCAACATATTGCAGAAAAAACACCGTACACCAACGCTGTGTGCAAAAATCCCAGTGGGATGCAAGTCAAACAACAACAACCACAAGACAACTTAAATTAAGGCCATCAGTCTTACTCCGTACTACAACAAACAAACATGGCCAAACCAAAAAACTTTTCGAAATCACCAAAATAAAGCCATGAAAGTAATGAAACAGTGACCATTGGAACTGTGACGGAATTTTCACAATAAACAACATAAACAACATGTACGACCAAAACCCTGCAGCCATAGCTGGCTGCATGAGTCACTCCACAACAGCAGGAGCATCAGTCGGAGTATCATAATTTTTCAGTGCACCTTTAAGATCAGCACACTAAATCAAAACACAGGTCATACTTTGCAGCAATCATCCGTAACGAAACATTTTATTTTAGGCCACTGAATAGCACTGGTAGCTAGGGGTGTACAACTCCTCTAGAGCAGTTTTGAGTGAAGATCTCATAGGTAGTGACTCAAGTTGCAATGTATTGGCAATAGCATTCCAGACCCTGGGGGCATCAATAGCAAAGGCCCTTCCTCCAGTATATGTACGGCAATAGGGAATATGAAGCTGGTAAATGAGTGTAGACCTTAGGTCAAATTTGTTCTTTGAAACAGAGAGGAGATCCAGTAGGTAATCTGCGGATTTTTTTGTAAGTATATCATGAATAAATAAGATCTGGTGCACAAGCCGTCGAACATTAAGATATGTTAAGTTTGACCTAATGTAGAGATCACAGTGGTGAGTCCTAAATGGGCAGTTCAATGCAAATATTAAGGCCGAGTGATGCATTGAGTCAAGCTTCTTCAGTATAGTATATGGGGCTGATTTATACACGATGTCACAGTAATCAAGTAGAGGCAGTATGGTAGCTTTTATCAATTCCAAACGGAACATAGGGGGGAAGCATTGCTTGTGTCGATACAGAAAACCAATTAAAATTTTTGTCTTTTTCCCAATATAATCAATGTGATCTTCAAAATTCATTTTCGAATCCAAGATGACCCCAAGATACTTATAGATCTTGACTTGCTCTATTTGATCATTATTTAAGAAATATAATTGGGGGAAAATAACTCCAGCTTTAGTCCTGGTGAGAAGCATAGAATCTTGGTTTGGGCAGGATTTAGGACTAGTTTAAGAGCAACTAGCTGATGTTGTAGTTTGTTGAAATCACTGTGGAGCTTAGCAATCACGTCATCCGGAGAGCGGCCAGCAGTAATCAGTATCGTGTCATCTGCAAAAATATTTACCCTGGAATGATCCAGTTCAGTTCCCAAGTCATTTACATAAAGAGAGAACAAGAGGGGCCGAGAATGGAACCCAGTGGAACCCCGTTTGTTATCTTAACACTGTTTGACCTCCAACCATCTGTGAATATAGTTTGGGTGCGAGAAAATAAGTAATTTTTTAACCATTTTACTGTGTTTTCGGAAAAACCGAGGCAACTTATTTTACTAAGCAGGGTGTTGTGGTCTACTGTATCAAAAGCTTTGGACAAGTCAAGAAAAAGACAGGTGCAGTACTGCTTATTATCAAGGCTACTGTAAATGTGATTCAGAGAGTCTAATGCAGCAGATGTGGTGCTGTATTTTTTTCGGAACCCAGATTGTTTTAGATGTAATATATTGTTGGTGGACAGGAAACTGCTAATTTGGTTGTTCAATTATTTTTCAAAGATTTTCATCAACGGGGACAAAATTGAGATAGGTCGGTAGTTACTTGGATCATCTTTAGGGCCCCCTTTGTGAAGTGGACGAAAATAGGAATGTTTCCATTCTAGAGGAACTGATGCTTCTTTTATAGACAAGTTGAAAATATGAGCTATAGGTTTGTATATTAGGTGACCAACAGTTAGTAGAGCAAAGACGGGAATACTATCTGCTCCGGTAGAGGAGGACCCTTTGAGGTAGGACAGTTGTTTCAGAACATTACTTTCGTGGTTTGGCTGAAAACTAAATTCGTGTAATGTTTGGATAGGGGTGTAGGAATTTGCATGAGCAGGGGTGACTCCCAATACATTATCAAATAGGGTACCAGCTTCAGAAAAAGAAAGGTTAAAATTGTCAACTATTTTTTTGGGATCTGAAAAATATTCCCCATTTCGGTTAAACTCAACGGGCAGATTATCTGTTTTGGATGCCTTTTCGATACATTTGATTGTTTTCCAGAAAATCCTGGCATTTCCACGTGATTCCAGGAGAGTGGAAGAAAAGTAGGCATTTTTTGCATGCCGTATTTTTTTGACGCATCTATTCCTTAAAATCCTGTATTCTAGCCAATCATTGACCAAATTATTTTTCTGAGCACATGCCCCAAGCCTTGTCCCTAGTTTTCATGAGCTTTGTAATCAAAGGATCAAACCATGGTGGACGGTTGCCTTTAGTTTTAAATCTAACCAACGGAGCATGTTTGTTAAGAATTTGGAGAAACGTGTACCTGAAAGTCTCCCAAGCCATAGTCAGGTTTGGGATATCACAGACCTTGTCAATATCCGAGTGAAACACATCATTAGTAAATGCCTGAGTGCTGAAGTGTCTCATGGAGTGCTTCTCAACCAATTAAGGGGGGGCCTTGGGTCTGGCTGATGATCTCACCCC
>JAAXLI020001290.1:75206-104631 GCA_014621495.2 Entosphenus tridentatus | reverse complement strand
CAATTGTGTACGGATGTCCTTCAAGGAGGACGTGCCAGAGGAGGTCACTATCGACAGACCGAGATTCGAGCGATCTGTGATGATAGAAACTCTGCGAGTGGATCCTGCAGATCTGTTTTGTTTGATAGCCCTGCCGGGTGGCCGGGCTTTTGACGTGAGCTTCAAGACAAGTAACTTGTTGCAACGTATTATGACTTTGTTCGAGGAGAAGGCGGGGGAACGGCCACTGTCACTGCTTAAGCTCCAACTGCTCTCCGAGCTAGATACAAAAATTGTCACCGTGTTTTTGTATAATGAGACTCTGCCAGACCACGACGTCGAGGTGTGGCTGAGACAGCACTGCCTGGTGCTATCTGATGGTAAACGAGTCCAAGACTCTCTAGGGATCTGGACGGGCGCCAGGCAATGGCGAGTGAGGCTGAAAACGGCAGAAGGAGCCCTACAACACATCCCGAGTGCCCTGAACATTGGTGGCAATAGGGGCTACGTGGTATACGCTGGGCAGCCAAAGCTTTGCAGAAGATGTGGGGGAAGCGGCCATTTGGCCGCAGCGTGCGAAGCAAAGATATGCTACCGATGTAAGGCGCAGGACCACGTTGTGGCGGATTGTAGCGCCCCGGCATCGTGCAATCTATGCGGGGAAAAGGACCACCTGTATAAAAATTGTCCGCTATCATATGCCAATAAGGTCCGGGCACATAAGAGCAAGGTGGCGGATGGAGAAGGGGAGGCGGCTGATGTCTGGCGGAAACAAACACAGCCAGAGGGGACGATGGGGGACGGGAGCAGAGAGGAGGACGGGCTGGGTACACCGCTGCGGGACGAGAAGGAGGAGGGGGAGATGACGTCGGAGGAAGACGCAGATCCCACGGGCCGGCAGGCGGAGCATCCCGTGGACGAGGACAAGGAGTTCGAGGAAAAGCCCGCCGAACCAACGGTGGTTGACTGGGCAGAGGCGGTGGAGGTGGGAGAGGATGGGGAGGAGCAGCAGAGGGCGAGCGCCAAGAGGGAGAAACTCACGAGGGTAACGAAAAGAAAACGGAGGGCGCCACGCGCCCCAACGAGGGCTACCCCCACACACGACCCAGAAACGTCGGGCTCCTCGACAGATACGAGGACGTCAGAAGATGGTGCCGTGGCGGCTAAGATCAACCAGAGAAGAGGGCTGCCCAAGGAGCTTAGGAGAGCGGAACAGTTGCAGGGATTGGCTGATAAAAACCTGTACGAACTATTGGACGACATGTCTGGGTAGGGAGAGGCAATTCTGAGTATGGACCTCACCATAGCATCGGTAAACGTGAGGGGAATGTGGGGCAGGGCTAGGAGGGGGGCCATTCTACATTACCTACGGTCCCTGAAAAAGGACGTTTACTTTTTACAGGAGTGCCACTTGCCATACTCCCTTGGTCGAGAGGAGCTGGCTAGGGACTGGGAGGGACACTGCTTCTGGTCCGGAAGTAATGTTAATAGGTGCTCAGGAGTGGTTATCCTCCTAGGTAGAAAGAACGTAGAGGTGCAGGAGGCCCGAGAAGTGGTCCCGGGATGACTCCACTATGTCGATGTTTTATACGATGGTGCGGCGGTCCGGCTGATCAACGTGTACGCCCCCTCACGCTCCCCAGAACGCGTGGAGTTACTAGAGAACGTGGCAGCCTTGCAGCTAACACGAAGGCACATCGTCATGGGGGGCGATTTTAATTGCCCGCTAACCCTGTCGGACACGCGGCCAGTCGCCGGAAGTCGAAAGTTGGACCCCTCCTCTAGGAGGCTGGGGGCTTTGGTTAGAGATTTTGATTTGAATGACTCTTACCGGTCATTACACCCAAAGCGACCAGGGTTCACGTGGTCTAGTTGTTTGGGAACCTCACACTCGAGGATTGATTTCCTCTTTATCTCTGCCAAGGTTAAGGCGGAGAGGGTGGAAAACGAACCCTTCTCATTTTCCGACCATAAAATGATAGCTGGGAGGCTCAGAATCCCGGATGGGCTGAGGTTGGGAAGGGAAATCTGGCGCATGAACACGGGACTGCTGGAGGACATAAAGGTTGTGGAGGAATTTGTCAGGCAGTACGAGGAATGGAGGAGCCTGCGGTGCTGCTTTGGCACTATAGCTGAATGGTGGGGAATGGTGAAGGGGCGAATTAAGACCTTTTTCCAGACCCAGAGCAGAAGGAGGAGCGTAGGGGGTGCGTTGCGGGGATTGAATGAGAGATTGGAGGGAGCATATAAACTGATGGAACTGGGATTCCCCTTGATGGGAGAAATAAAGCAACTAAAAGATAGGATCTTTGCGTTGTTGGAGAAGCAGGCCGCGCAGCTTGCTTTCAGGGCACGGGTGAAGGCGGTCGAGGAGGGGGAGCGATGCACGCGTTTCTTCTTTAAGAAATGCAGGAAAGCGGACAACACAATCCGAGAATTGGTATGCCCCAGATTAGGTAGACTCAAGCACACAGATGAGATAGTGGAGGCCGCCAGGGGTTACTTCAAGGAATTGTACAGGAGTAGGCAGTCAGACGAGGGGGCACGGAGCACATTTCTAGGGGAGGTAGATAGGATTATTGGGACTCCAGAGGAGATGAACAAGCATATCCAGGGGGCAGAATTGGATGAGGTGGTGGGGGGATTACGTCGGCACAGAGCACCGGGGGAAGACGGGATACCGGCCGAATTCTATGTTACGTTTTGGAATACCATCAGGGACGACATGTGGCAGATGTATAAGGAAATTACGGAGGAAGGCCCTGTGCCAGATTCAATGACAAGAGGGGTCATAACCCTTGTATACAAGGGGAAGGGGGAGCGCAGTGACCTCGGGAGCTGGCGCCCGATCACCCTGCTGAACACCGATTATAAAATCCTGGCCAAGGTTATCGCGGTGCGACTGGGGAAGGTGGTGGGGGAGGTGGTGGGGTCTGACCAGACGTGTGCGGTCCCGGGCAGGCGGATATCCGATAACCTCGTCCTGTTGAGGGAGGTGGTGGAAACCACTGTGGAGAGGGGTAACTCATTGGGAATACTCAGTTTAGATCAGGAGAAGGCATTTGATAGCATCTCGCACGATTACCTGTTCGGGGTTTAGAGGCGAATAGGGGTGGGGAAACAGCTTATTGATTGGATAAGGAAACTATATCATAAGTTCACAGGTAGCCTGCTAATAAATGGAGTCCTCTCGGAAGGGTTTCCAATTGGGTCCGGTGTGCGGCAGGGGTGTCCGATGTCGCCTGTGTTATTCATAATGTGCATGGAGCCTTTTGCCCAGGCTGTCAGGGGAAGCCGGCTGATTAGAGGGGTGAGCATGCCAGGGTGTACGGAACCAGCAAAAATTGCAATGTATATGGACGATGTTGTCATTTTCTGTGGGGATGTTGCTTCGGTATGGGAGGCCCTAGGGCTCGCGGATAGATTATTTTTGGCCTCAGGATTAAAGGTGAACGTAAGCAAAAGTGAGTTGCTGATATTCGGTGACCCCAGGTTATTTGAGGGCCGCCCGCCAGGTATAACAGTCCTGGTGGAGGGGATCAAAATCTTAGGAGTCACGTTCTATAGGGAGGACTCTGCGACAAGGAATTGGAGGGGAAAAGAGTGCATGGTGAGGGGCAGGCTGGCTGGTTGGGCAGACAGGTGCCTTTCAATGGAAGGTAGAATGCTGGTCTTGAGGGTGGAAATCCTCCCGGTACTTATCTACCTGGCCTACGTGTTCCCGCCGGGGGCGCAAATGGCAAAAAGGTTGGAGCGCCTGTTCTTCAAGTTCATCTGGCGGGGAGGGATGGACCGAGTGAAAAGAGAAACCATGTACAAACGTGCCGAGAACGGTGGGAGGGGGGCCCCGAATGTCGCGTGCATCCTCGACACGATTTTTGTCTGTAATACGCTGCGACTATATTTCTCCAATGGGCTCCAGGTGAAAGCCTCGTATTATGTAATGTACAGACTGGCGTGGCTCCTGAGGCGGCTAAGCATGGCGTCGTTGCCACGCGGCACCCCCCTGGTTTGGCCTCAGGGGTGGTTGTGCACCGCGGTAAATGAATACATCACGAAGTACGAGCCGGACCGGACACGGGGGTCGTGGGTTCTCAGGGAAGTCCTGGCGGAAATGTCGAAAAAGGAGGTCTGTACAGAGGTGCCAGGTGCTCGGGGTACCCAGCCCCGACAAATTTGGGAAAATGTAACATCGGCAGGCCAGACGAAAAGGCAGCGGACTTATCCTGGCTGGCCGCATGGGACAGGCTGGAATGCAGGCTATTTATGTGTTCCCGCAGATTGGCCCGTTCTCCTGATTGCCCGAGAGGCTGCGGCCTGGGAGAGAGCGCGGCTCATGCCCTCGTACAGTGCCCATTTGCCCAGGAGGTGTGGGAGTTAAGTCGACCCCTGCTGTCCCATTTTTGCCCCGTAAAGGCCACAGCGCCTAATATAATTTGGGGGATGTTCAGGCAGAGGGCGGGTGAGGTCTGGGCTCAGGCATGGGCCGTCATAGGTGCCGTAAAAGAGGCCCTGTGGACGGCGCGCCAGAAGCTGATTAAGGGCGTCTATTTGTCGCCTCCCGAGGTATACCGACTAGCCAGGGGGCTGTTAGAAAGGGTGGTAGTGGTGGAGCGGGAGACAATGGGCAGAGAAGCCACAAACGCAAAATGGAGATGGCCATTACTTCCGTGTGGCATAGGCTGAATTGTGTTGATTGAGAAGGCTCTCCGCCATGGAGGATGGGTGAATGAGTGTATCCTCCTTCGCGACGCTGAACACTTTTTTGCCTTTTTGCTTAAAGGGTGCGTAGGAAGGGGAGTTCTATCGCGACGTATTCTGCGCATCTGTAAGGGCGCTGGTTGTTACAAGGATCCCCTGTTTTCGGGTTATGGTCACGCGGTCTCCTGTTTTTTTCATGTTATTTTTGGCTGTTCAAGGTAGTGGTCTACCAATGATTGAGTAATGAAGGAATTTCAAGCAGCCCTCGGCCCTTTCGATGTGTAGGATGGGAAGTTCTATTGCCTCGCAATCTGTGCTACTGCAGTAAGAGCACTTTGTTACGAAAGGATCCCCTGTTTCGGGTTGTGGTCATGCGTTCTTCTGTTTTCCCTGTTTTCCTTTTGGCTGTTCAAGGAAGCGGCCTTCCCGTGATTGAGAAATGAATAAAACTTTTAAATAGTGAAACGTCGTGCTACCTGACAGGGGAGGCATTATAATCACTTAGGTGGTCCTTCTGGCCGTTCTGATCTGAAGCTGCTTTCGACACGCCGATCTCTCGCGAGGCTTTAACACCAGCTCCGAGGTCTGCAAGGGCCCCTGGCCGTGGGGCCGGGGGTGGCCTCGTTAACCAAGAGGCTGGGACTACCGAGGCGTCCAGATGGAGGTCGCAGCGGACGCGGAGGCGACATGGCGAGTGTCGAGGGCCACGGGTGCCACCCGAGTTGCCGAGGGAGACCGGAGCGACCGGGCTGTCCAGCTGACGGTCACAGCGGACAAGAAGGTGGCAGGGCGAGTGCCGAGAGCAACGGACGCCACCTACGAGGGAGGCCGGGACGACCGGGTTGGCCAGATGGCGGTTGCAGGAGACGGGACGGAGACGTGGCGAGTGCCGAGGGCCACCAACACCACCCGCGGGGCCGAGGGGGACTGGAGTGACCAGGTTGACCTGCCGGTGGCGGGGGAAGGTGAGAGGGAGGCATGGCGAGGGGTTGAAAGGAGAGTGGCGGAGGCACAGCGAGTGGCGGAAGTGGAGGGGAGGGTGGGAGCTGATGGGGTGGACGAGGGGGACCGAGGAGGAAGAGGTATGGTGCCGGGGGGTGGGGGGGTGAGCAAACCCGAACTGAGGGTGGGGGACGAGGCCAGGGAGGTGCCAGCGGGACAGGGGTTGCGGGAACCCCAGGGGGTGAAGACGGCAGTGGACACTGGTCCGGTGGGTGCTGGGAGGCCACCGGAACGAGCAGGGAGGTGGCGTGGTGGGGCAGGGGTGAGCCTAATGCCACCTCACGTCAGACGGCATAATTGTGTCAGGGTGGCGTTGAAGGACGATGTGGAGGAGGAGGTGACAATCGACCGGGCGACCTTTGTACGGTCGGTAGTGATGGGGCTGTTAAAGATAGATCCAACGGACCTGTACTGCTTGATAGCTCTGCCGGGAGGGAGGGCCTTTGATGTGGAGTTTCAACTCAAGCCTCCTGCTGCAGAGCTGCTTGACCCGCTTCGAGGAGAAGGCGGAGGAGAAGCCTCTGGCGCCGATGAAGTTGCAGCTGCTTTCAGAGCTGGATACAAAGGTGGTAACCGTCTTCCTATATAATGAGGCTTTACACGACCATGACATGGAGGTCTGGTTGAGGCAGCATTGCTTGATATTGTCGGGCTGTAAAAAGGTACAGGATTCGGTGGGGATATGGACAGGGGCTAGGCAATGGAGGGTGCGTCTGAAGACAGAGAGGGGAGTCCTGAGACACATCCCGAGCGCCCTGAATATTGGGGGTAGCCGGGGATATGTAGTATATGCGGGACAACCTAAGCTGTGTAGGAGGTGTGGGGTATGCGGACACCTGGCGGCAGCGTGCGAGGCGAGGGTTTGCTATAGGTGTAAGGCACTGGACCACGTGGTGGAGGAGTGCAGTGTTCCGGCCCAATGTAACCTCTGCGGCTGCAGAGAGCATTTGTACAGAAGCTGCCTGGAATCATATGCCAACAGGGTTAGGGCTTATAGGAGTGGGGGGGGCGAGGGATGAGGAGGGGGGCATGACCAGACAGGGGCCGGACAGGGAATTTGTGAGGGAGGAGCGAGGTGAGGTGACTGAGCAGCGGCCACCGGCGACTGGCGGAGCGGGAGAGGGGGAGAGGTCCGCGGAAAGAGAGGAATCAACATCGAGCAAGCAGGAGGGGGGGCTGGCAGGAGAGGGGAGTGACGGCATGGGCAGCGTCTCCGAGACGACCGTGGCAGACTGGGCGGAGGCGGAGGAGGAAAAAGGGGAACGACAGGAGGAGGACGGCGGTTGCGAGGCATGGGAGGGACCAACCAGAAGGAAGATGCAGTTACAGAGAGCCCCAAAGAGAGTCGCCCCTTCGTGCGGCGCTGAACCCTCGGACTCTTCGCTGGACACGGAGGCCTCGAGGGAGGGGATGGAGGAAGTGGTGGGGAGCCGGCGCAGGGGGAAACCCTTGAGGACAAGGGGCAGGATGAAGCTGCGGGAGCTGGCGGACGATAGCTGCTACAGAGGGCGAGTGGGGAGGTCGGAGTCGGACTGAGACACATTCCGGCATGGACCTTACTGTGGCATCCGTGAATGTGAGAAGTTTGAAGGGCAAGGGGAGGAGAGGAGCAATAATGCAGCGTTTGCAGGCCAACAAGAGGGATGTGGTCTTACTCCAGGAATGTCACTTGCCATACACCCTGGGCCGGGAGAAACTGTTTGAGGACTGGGACGGCTACTACTTTTGGTCGGGGAGCAATGAAAATCGATGCACGGGGGTGGTTACCCTCCTATGTAGGAGGGGTATACAGATAGTGGGGTCCCAAGAGGTGATCCCGGGCCGTCTCCATTATGTGGACGTGTCTTATGGGGATGCAGAACTGAGACTGATAAATGTGTACGCCCCCACGACGTGCACAGAAAGGGTGGACCTGTAGAATAACGTGGCGACCCTGCTGGTGACGAGGCGGCAGGTCATAATGGGGGGTGATTTTAATTGCCCGTTGTGCCTGGGAGACCTGCTATCGGTGGCCGGGAGGAGGAAGCTTGACCCTTCCTCTCGGAAGTTGAAGGAGCTGATGGAGGACTTTGAAATGACTGATGCCTTCAGAAAGGTGCACCCGATGAGACCGGGATATACGTGGTCGGATAAGGGCGGTGGAACGCAATCGCGAATAGATTTCCTTTTTGTGTCTGCCAAGGTGAGGGTGGATGGGGCAGATTTGGAACCTTTCCCCTTTTCAGACCACAATTTGTTAAAGGCAAAGCTCGGTATTCCAGGTGGTCTGAAAATAGGGAAGGGGACCTGGAAGATGAATGTGAGCCTGTTGGCAGACGGAAAGGTGGTGGAGGACTTTGTAAGGCAGTACGAAGACTGGATGACCCTGCAGGAATGCTTCACCACGAGGGTGGAGTGGTGGAGTATGGTGAAGGGCCGGATAAAGGCTCTCTTCCAGACATATAGCAGGGGGAGGAGCGTAAAGAGGGAGCTGCAGCTGTGGAATGCCAGGATCGAGAAGAAGTACAGGTTACTTGAGCTGGGATTCCCGGTAGGCGAGGACATAGAGAGGTTGAAGGGAAGGTTATCCTCGGTATTGGAGAGGAGAGCCAAGCAGCTGGTATACAGGGCAAGGGTCAGGGCAAAGGAACAGGGGGAGAAGTGTACGAGATTCTTCTTCAAGAAATGCAGGGCAGGAGATAACACAGTTAGGGAAGTGGTGAGTCCGACTAGAGGCAGGCAAGCAACGACTGAGGGCATGATAGAAATAGCGAGGGATTACTATGGGGAGTTGTATGGGAGGAAGGGAACGGATAAGGGGATGCGGGAGGCACTGCTGGGGGAGCTGAGACATGAGGTTAGGAACCCAGAGGTACTGGAAGAGAGGATCCAGTTGGGGGAAGTGGAGGAGGCGGTGAGGAGGCAAAACAGGAATAGGACGCCGGGACTGAATGGAATTCCGGCGGAATTCTACATCACATTCTGGGAATTGTTGAAGGGGGATATGCTGCAGATGTGCAGGGAGACGCTGGAGGGCGGCCTGGTGCCAGAAGCAATGTGCGAGGGGCTCATCACACTGATGTATAAGGGGAAGGGGGACCGGAGAGATTTGGGAAACTGGCGTCCAGTTACGCTCCTGAACTCGGACTACAAGATTATGGCGAAGATAGTCGCGACGCGCTTGGGGAAGGTGGTGGAGGGGGTGGTCGAGCCCGACCAGACGTGTGCAGTGCCAGGAAGGAGGATTACGGACTCCCTGATTTTATTAAGGGAAGCGATAGAGGTGGAAGGAGAGAGGGGGTGCCCCCTGGGACTCCTTAGCCTGGACCTTGAGAAGGCTTTTGACCGCCTCTCGCACGAGTATATGTTCGCGGTGCTGGAAAGAATGGGAGTGAGGGGGCCCTTGGTCGACTGGGTGAGGCGTCTTTACAAAGGGCTCAGGACCAGACTACTGATAAATGGGGAGTTCTCGGGGACAATCCCAGTAGAGTCAGGGGTGAGGCAGGGGTACCCGATATCCGCAGTTCTATTTGTAATGTGTATGGAACCCCTTGCTCAGGCAATGAGAAACAGCCAGGGGATTATGGGAGTGACCATCCCTGGGAGTAAGGAACAGGGGAAGGTGGCGTTGTATATGGATGACGTAGTCGTGCTCTGTAGGGACGTGGCATCAGTGTGGGGGGCCATGAAGGAGACAAACCGCTTCGGCCTGGCCTCCGGCTTGAAGGTGAATGTGAGGAAGAGCGGACTGATGGTCTTCGGGGACCCGAGATTGTTCGAGGGCCGGCCGCCTGAGTTGGAGATACAGACAGAGGAGGTCAGGGTCTTAGGGGTTGCTTTTTGCCGAGAGAGGTCGGCGGAACGAAACTGGGACGAGAGGATAGGGCAGGTGAGGGGACAGTTAGGTAGGTGGGCGGGGAGACGGCTTACGATGGAAGGGAGGATTCTGGTGGTGAGGGTGGAGGTTTTACCAACACTTAATTACTTCGCATATGTGTACCCGCCAGGTAGGATGGAGGTAAGGATATTGGAATCGGTGTTGTTTAGGTTCATTTGGGGGGAGGGATGGATAGAGTGAAGAGGGAGGTGATGTGTAAACGTGTCGAGAATGGGGAGAGGGCTGCCTCAAATGTTGCGCGTGCTCTGTCTTCAATTTTTGTGTGCAACACTCTGAGGTTGTTTTTTTCCGAAGGGCCCCGGGGGAAAGCCGCTTGTTATTTGAGGTATCGTTTGACGTGGCTTCTGAGGGGGCTTGGGATGACCCAATTGGCGACGGGTACACCCTTGGCCTGGCCACAGGGTTGGCTGAACGCGGTGGTGGGGGACTACATAAAAGAGTATGGTTTGAGTCGGAGAGGGGGACCGTGGAACCCCAGGGAGGTGTTGGCCGAAGTAAACAAAGAAGAGGCCTGCGAGGGGGTGATGGGCGCGAAGAGGGCTGTGCACCGTCAAGTGTGGAGGAACACTTCATCAACAGCGCTCACAAAGGAACAGAGGGATCTGTCCTGGTTGGCGGTGTGGGATAGATTGGGGACGAGGGGATTCATGTTTTCCCGTCGAATGGCACGTTCCCCCAAATGCCCGAGGGGCTGCAGCGCAGATGAGGACGCGGTGCACGTCATGGTGAAGTGTCCCTTCGCACAGGAGGTGTGGAGACGGAGCGGTCCGCTGTTGTCCCGGTTTTACCCGGCGCAGGTGTCAATGCGGGACATTATGTGGGGAGTCTTAAGGGGAGTGGGGGAGGGTGACAAAGATCGGGTGTGGGCCATAATAGGCGCGACGAAGGAGGCCTTGTGGGGGGCACGCAGAAAGGAGCTGGATGGGTCCCCTATGTCACCTTTTGGGGGTGTGTTACTGGGCGAGGAGGTTGCTGGAAAGGGTGATGGAAGTGGATCGGGTTGGGCTGGGATACAAGGCCATGGGTGTGAAGTGGAAGTGGCCCCTACCCGGGGTGGGGTAGGGAGGAGTCTGGGGGTATGGGGAAGGGACGGTGAGCGATGGCCATGTGCATTTTGCCGGCCTGTTGAGTTGTGCGGGCGAGGAATGTCCGTGTTCAGTCGAGGGAAGGCGATGTGATGGAGCGTTGTGCGGGTGAATGGTGGTGGTGACGGTGATTAAGGGGGCACGGGACGGTGGGCGTTGCGGTGGCTGGCTTTTGTTGTATTGTATGTGGGTGGTGCCTGCGGATGTGACGGACATCGGAAGGGGCCTATCGTGGTGCCCGGGATAGTGTTGTTTTCAGTGCTTTCTTTGGTTTTCTTTGTGTTCGCTGAGAAGGAAATAAAAACCTTTACATCGGAAACGTCGTACTCAAATTTTAAATGATGTTGATTCTCTCTTCAACACACCGGTGGGCTAAAGAAGTGAATTATTTTGTCCTTTGAAAAACGTGACACTTTTTTTACTGTTTTGGCCGTGTCGGGTGGTGGAGGGTGCCGACACAAATATAAATAACGCGATCTGACCCGAAAACCTATATTATGTACATATATTTTATGCATTTATGAGTTACTCAACTTTTTAAGTTACAGTATCTCTACATTTCCAGCCTTTGCGTGTCGTCTGCTGGCTTTCGCGTTCTTTTCGTAAACTTAAACTTTTACAAAATTTAACATGAAAAATGGCAAATTTATGTTATTAAAAGATAATAGATATAAATATTATATAGTATTGTACTTTTATTTTATGCATTTATGAGTTTCTAATTTTTTTGTGTCGTTTGCGGCTTTCGCAAAACTCCCCAAAAATTCTCATTTTATTTCTTATGCCAACCCCTTGATATATCAAAACCTATATTTGAAGTATTCGTGACTGCAGGGATCCATACTCTTTGGTTCTTTCGGTAAAGTCACGTAGGTATAAAATAAAATAAATTTAATCACCAAGTTTCGGGTGCAACACAAGCATCCGTCATCAAGTGCCCGAAACGTCGTGATTTAATTTATTTTATACCTACGTGACTTTACCGAAAGAACCAAAGAGTATATATCAAAACCACGATGGTAAAAGTCGCGATGTAAAAGGGTCGACTGTATGTTGAACTTCTTTCGCACCGTACGGAGTTGTGGGGAAAGGACAATTAACTAAATGCAAAAAGCAGTAAAAAAAGAGTATTCAGTATAGATTTAAAAGTGCATAGCTCCAGTGGCTTCCTAATATTGGTACAAAGAGCGTTCCAGGCGGCCTCAGAAGTGCAGGCATCAGGGTTGGCATTGAGCCCACAACCTCCTGTATACCACGCGAGGTATTTAACATCTCCTCCCCACCATGGCGAGATGTTAACTCGATGCTGTTGTAACTCGTCCATGGAATTTCCAGAAACCAACAGAACCGTGCCATCAGCAAACAGGTTATTGTCAAAAGGCAGATTGGAGATGCCTTTAGTTGAGGTCCAGAAAAAAAGAAGAAAGGGCCAAGCACAGAGCGCTGAGGTGGTAATATCAGTGTGATATTGCCAAGGGCATGTCCAGTCCCAATTATCACTGGCAGCTCTGGGCCCATTAGGTATCGTTTCTTATGAATTGATAAGTGAATAATTGCACATGAATCGTATATGTTAACAAGTATCTAAAATAGTAATTTTTTCATGTATAAAGACATTGCATTGATGCGATATTTTATTAACAAGTTTGATTACACCACAGTCGTTTGTAACAGTGAGATCATTTAGCACCTCCGATTTGCACGGTTGGCTACGTACAGTGCGAAAGAAGTTCAACATACATTCATACATATGCAGTGAGTCCAACTGAGTCGCAGACGTTATCTTTGGAGCAACACTATTTATTATACAACAGCACGCAACGTAAAACGATCTACACTCGGGTCTCGAATGCCCATCTAACCATGCTACAGCAGAACTAGACAGTTTGCTATCCCGGTCCAGACCACAAGCTGGGTCCCGGACCGCGTGGCTAGAGGCTTCTTCTCCCCGATGTGGATCTTCATAACACCAGCACACGAAGAACCTCGAGCTCCTCACGGGGCCCTCGTTATATGCCCCCGGGCTGGGGCTGGCTCCGCCCTTCACCCCACCCACCTTCCAGGTCTCTCGAGCTCCTTCGTGAAGGTTCCCTAGAGCTCTGTTGGACCACATAACCGCCCCGCGGCCCCCGTCCACCGGTGGCCCCCCTCCAATATCATCTGGTCACGTGTCACCAGGTCAACCAGCGTATCATGCCCCAATGTAACCCTGGCTGGCTGACGTTCCCTCACCGGGAGCCCGCACCGCACACTGCTCGTGGTGCCTCCGCGCTAACCAGCGCTCACCCAAGCCCTGCTAGGGCTAGTACTACACTCCGTAACCTGGGCTTCCCATAATGGCAACACATTATCCACGTGGCTTCGTAAGCCCCAACACCATACAGTGACAACCACAGTCACTACATCACCCCCTCTCCGTAGCTTCAAGCCGTCCCGGTTGCCAACTCCCCCCCAAGTAAGCAACTGATGTACAGTATGGTCAAACAGAACATAAGAACAAGTGCATAATCAACGTTTTTAGGTTTAGATCGCGTTATTTATAAATGTGTCGTGACCCTCCATCACTCGACACGGCCAATCAGTAAAGTGTCACGTTGACAAAAGACAAATAGTTCACTGCTTTAGCCCACCGGTGTGTTGAAGCGTGAAACCACAACATTTACAATTTTTTGAGTACGACGTTTCGCTGGTAATTGCATCCAGCATCATCGGGGAATTCGCCAGAATGGTGAGGCTCTGCTCTGTCTCCCGTTCTTATATAGAGCAGCAGCAGGGTGACGTTATCATTAACTCATCAACTCATCAGGTGCAACGATTTGAGGGGGGGGGTTATTGTAATTGAAGCCTACGTGTTAAAACGACAACAAGTGTGCTCCTAAAACATAACAATGCAATAAATTACCCAACTCATCTGCACAATATATACATGGAAAAAAATGAATGGTCAAACCAATTATCACGCCGCACGAGATTCCCACAATCAACATCTCCCACCCCAACATGTAACAACGCCCGTGAGCTCGATGGCGAGTTGGATCAGCCAAATACTCGCCACGACTCAAGCGAGCGCGACAGCCCATGACGGTGTGGGAGTGTGCAATCACACAATTCGAGTCTTTGAACGAGTCCGTGACGCCGGTCCTCCAGACGGGTTAGGCTCGACTGCCTTGGGAGAGCCGGGGGGGGGGCAAGAAATCGACTCCTCACGAAGAACAGTAGGCTGGGTCGTTGGGTTCTTAGCATCCCGAAGCATGCGGCCGCGTGCGAGGCATGAGTCGCGCGGCTCCTGGGGGTGGAACAGAAACACTTTCCTGAGAACCCTCGTCGGCAGACGCACACCCCA
This sequence comes from Entosphenus tridentatus, assembly GCA_014621495.2. Lineage (NCBI taxonomy): Eukaryota > Metazoa > Chordata > Hyperoartia > Petromyzontiformes > Petromyzontidae > Entosphenus > Entosphenus tridentatus. Next base: position 90,644 of record JAAXLI020001290.1, on the reverse strand, counting down.
GCTCGTCGGGCACACCCAACACTCGGCCCCTTTTAATATGGAGATGAAACAAACTCACACGGCGTGATAAACGGTTTAAGACGAGAGGGGTGCACAAACCAGCTCCGTCTACCAAACCAAACCTGGACACACTGCGGTCGCACGACCCGAACCACATCAACTGGCCCTCTCCAAGGTTGCAGCAATTTAGGCGATGTGCCCAGTGGCACCTGCGGACAATGCAACCAGGCCCTGTCCCCCGGCGACCAATTGCACAGGGAAACACGGGCACCTTTGAGCCGCTCATTGGCCAGCTGCCTGACCCGAGAGTTAATACTGGCGGATTCCTGCGCCTCGGAAAGTTTCCCCATCGTGAACCAAATCGAGTCAGAAAATTTGGACACCTTCGGGGCAGGCGCGGCCTGCAACTGGACATTGATGGGAGGATCATACTCTCTCCCATACATAAAAAAGAAAGAAGAGTAGCCGGTGGACGTGTGAGGGGTCATCCTATGAGCGGCAAAAACCGCAGGGATATGCAAATCCCAATCGACCTGCAATTCGCTGACCAAGTGACTGAACGTTCGACCATGCCATCTGTTTGCGCGGACAAACCGCCGCATTCCGAGCACAGCTTATCCATCCATGCCTCATCCACAATCGGAGGTCCGTGAGACCGAACGCCGACCCTGACATTTCCCATGACATTGGCCTCCGGACATGCCGGAGACGCGTGAGCGATCACGGAACCCTCCTGAATAACCGTAGTCTCCGACCCAGCATCAAGGACTTGAATAGACGGTGCCTGGTCCCGGTAGACCAGCGTCTGAACTGTTACGAGCGACATCGCCCGACTAAGCTTATTCGAGGGACGCAAACACAATACCGTCCCCCACAGTGCGCGCATCGAGCAGTTTATGCAATCAAAGGGGCACCAGCATTTGCATGCCGGGCGGAATCTACACCGTTCGGCACACAAGTGCCTGCACCATGGAGTTAGCAGAATACATGCAGGTCGGGGACGGAAGAAATGCCATACGCCATCCCGATTCCAAACAGCCCTGGTCGATACAAATTTTCAGCGGCATCTTGCCGAGAAAATCAGTCCCCAGCAAGTACAGGACAGCCAGGGCCTTGGAAACCAAAACATGGTCTAACAATTGGACATCGGTAATGTGCAACGCAACGAAAATCCGACCGATTATCCACAAGAATCTTTCGTTAATGGCAAAACACGGAGCATCCACCGGCTCCCAAACCCGACACCGGGGAGAAAAAACGTTGTAAATTTTCTCAGAGAAAATGGTTGAAGACGCGATGGTATCAACAAGCATGCGCACTTCAACCCCCTCAAAGGAACCCAAGCACGGCCGATGACCCCGCGGTCGCCGCGACCACACGACCAGCAAGCTCCGACCACTGATCTGGTCGGAGCGGCTGTGCGTCGCAAACACGCACCGAATCCCCCCAAACCCGTGCGCAACCCCAACACAAATCGGACCCCCCCGATCAGTGAAATTAACCCTGGGGCCATGTGTGAGGTGTGCGGCGACTCGCCTTAGGGGGCAGAGAGTTGTAGGAAGGTGGACGTCCCAGGGCCCGCCGTCGAGGAACCCGGCAGCCCAACTTGACATGCCCCGGCAGGCCAAAGTTGTAGTATGTGACCCATCTGCCGCTGGATCGGGACGAAGCCGGTCGTCCTGCCACCGATCTCACCCTGACGATTGGCACCCCGCTGATGCAATGAGCACGCAGAACCAGGCACTCCATCCGCTTGGGCCTCAGACTCCGTGGGAGATGCGGAGCACGCCACCAACACCCTGTCACATTGCAGGGTCTGCTGAGCATGTATGCACCTGCCAATCTTGAGCGAATACACCTCCCCGTCCTCGGTGGGAAGCACAGTACGGAGATCCTTGGCGAGTTCCAACATTTTCTCGAGGACCAAGGCGTCAATTCCATCGTGATCCATTTTTGGGAATGTGGCCTTTGCCAGCACCAAAAGCGCACTCATGTAGGCGAGGGCCGACTCACCATCCCCTCTCCGCCTCACAGCGAACTGTCCTGTGGGTGTTCAGCGGAGGCACAAAAGAGGCGGCCATCTGGTTCAAAAGCCTGCATGAGGGTGGACCTCTCGGACAGCGGGATGGCGAGGAATGCCGCAAAACCATCAATGTCAAAGGTGACGGGGAGCACTTTCAGTGCGTCTGCCTCTGACTACCCTGCCACGTCGGCATTAGTGAGAAATCGCTGCTTAAATGCCACTCAATTGCCGCTGGTGGCAACAAATTCTTTAATGAAGGACAGCCGACGGTGGAGCGACTGGACGTCGAATGACGAGGACATCTCCGCTTCAAGCTTGGTGGGCTCGGCGCTTCTCGCCGGCAGCAAAATGGCGCCTGCGAGCACGGGCAGCGGCAATGGCATTCCCGCCTTTTGTGAAATGGCGGCTGAAGAACCTCGAGCTCCTCATGGGGCCCTTGTTATATGCCCCTGGGCTGTGACTAGCTCCGCCCTGTGCCCCCGTCCACCTTCCAGGTCTCTCGAGCTCTTTCTCGAAGGTTCCTGAGAGCTCGTTTGGACCATGTGACCACCCCGCGGCCCCCGTCCACCGGTGGCCCCCCTCCAAGAACATCCGGTCACGTGTCAGCAGGTCAACCAGCGTATCATACCCCAAGGTAACCCTGGCTGGCTGACACTCCCTCTCGCTCCCTCACCGGGAACCCGCACCACACACTACTCGCGGTGCCTCTGCACTAACCAGTGCTCACCAAGCCCCGCTATGGGTGGTACTACACCCCGTAACCCGGGCTGCCCATAATCACAACATATTATCTGCCGTGGCTTCGTAAGCCTCGGCACCATACAGTGACAATCACAGTCACTACACATACATACAGTTCAAATCGTTGTCAGTGGAAAAGTCTCTTTGCTGATCAGAATGCGCCAATTTAAGGTCTTTATTTTATTATTGATGCTGAGCCCTGAGATGTTGGCTTGCAATATCAGGTCTAATGACATTTTAAAGGGCGGCTTCTGGTGTGTTTCGTGATGCATTGAAGAACCTTGATTTTAGGCTTTCAAGCCAATCCGAGTTTTTGTGTAAAAGGTGCTTATACAAGAGAGGATATAATTGTGTCTTAGAGGACCAAAAGCTTTCGTGGAAGCACGTGTTGTCCAAAGGATGAAATGGCATCGAAATAGTATCATTGGTCATACAAATTTGTAATTCATTAAAAAATATGGTTTAGAAAAGTGGTTCTTGTTAACCTGGGCTGCAAACACCCCCTGGGGGTGCGAGAAATGGCCAGATATTTTTAAAAGGTAAATCATAGAAACGCAAATTAAGCACGTAAGTACAACTACTTTAATCTTGATTTGAAGCGTTCGTGACTGCAGGAATCCTTACTCTTTGGTTCTTTCAGTAAAGTCACGTAGGTGTAATAAAGGACACCTTCACACGATGTCGGTCTCCGTTGGTCCTTTATTTGGGTTCTTGTTTCGCACCCGCTGGTCCTCACTCAGACCCGCGCCGTCTCTGCCGTGCGCCCCGCGCACGCTTTGTGCGGCTCTCCTCACGCCGTGTCCTCTCCACACCCGCTGCTGGCCACACCACCCCTACGGGTACCCCGCACTCTCTGCTGGCTCGTCGCTATCTCCGTGCGACCCCGCACACTCTCCTGCCCTGGCTGCCCATGCGCCCGCTAGACGACGGTGCGCGTAGGACCCCTGACCACGTGGCAAATGGCGCCACTTCTCCTCCAACCGCCAGCGTGGCTCCCTCCGTGTTCTCACTCTCTTCTCTCTCTCGCTCCCTTCCGGCTCTCTCTCTATATCCCCCTCTCTCACGTGACCCAGACTCCACCTTCCCATCCTGCCCCGTCTCCGCCCCCCGTTCACCCCGCTCCCATTGGAGCGAGGTGAGCAGTGGCTCCTCCCACACGCTCCGCCTCTCAATACCCCGGCGCGTGTGAGTGGCGTGGAGGCCAGCAACCACCCTGTTCTTGCTCGCATTACATAGGTATAAAGTAAAATTAAATGAATCACGACGTTTCGGGCGCAACACAAGCGTCCATCATCAGGTGGGAAAGCATGGTCTGCTGATGTGGCAGACTATTTTAAATGGTTTGAAATGGGTGTAGCTCAAGGGTTATAAAGAAGTGGCCAGGGCTAGTGATGTTAATGTGAGAAATTAGCATGTAACTATCAGATTGGAGAGCGGCCTCCTTGACGAGGGCACGGAAGTGGCTATGTTAATGGGAGGGATTAGCATGATGTTTATGTCAGAAATTAGCATGTAAAAATAAGGTAGGAACGCGACCTCCTAGACGAGGGCACGGAAGTGGCTATCATGATCTTGACGGGTATTGTCGCTAGAATATCCATTGCGAGCAAGCAAGGCATGGCACCGATTTAGAAGCTAATACCGGGCTGGTTATTTGAATATCACCAATGGCCACGGTAACTGACATTTGCCCCATAATGCACAAAGAGCCGCCATTTGCCGCAAAGTAGAGGACATCAACTGGACGGAGGGTAGCCGATTTAGCATGTAAGCAGTCAAAAATCATTTCAGATATGATGGTAGCAGATGCTCCCATGTCAATTAGCATCCACACCTCTATCCCTTGCATGGTGACAATGACGGCCGAAGATGCCGTGGCCATGTCCACGATGCATTGGCCCAACGCCGACCACTGATCAGGTCGAATCTAACCTGGATGCCGCCAATTTTTAAACTACCTGCCCTGCACCCCGAGCGGACAGCCCCACACACAAATCAAGGCCGATGCACGAACGGGATTGATGAGGTGAGCGCGAGGGCCGGGTGTGTGGTGCAGCACAACTCGCCTGGGGGCCCTGCAGAGTTGAAGAGGGTCGGCTGAAGGATGACGGCATGCTGGAGGTTCTCCCATGGTCGGTTTGGCACCCTTTGGAGATGTGTCCCAGAAGGCCGCACTTGAAACAAACGATGGGGGATGATCCGGGGCTGAAGGAGGCCCCCATCCGTCGATCACGGTTGTCCTTCTGCCCCATTTCGACCTTCCTCCACCCGCTGTTGTTGAGCGACGTGAAGGCCTGGGAGGACTCGACCCCTTCGGAAGCTGCTGCATCTTCAGCTGGACCCGTGTACGCCACCGCTTCAAGCGGCGCTTAATGTTGAGGTGAGCTTGGAGGCACCTCATGACTCTCAGCAATGTCAAGTCGTCGGAAGCAGGCAGCACAACGTCGAGCTCCTGGGCCAGCCCCAGCATGCAATCCAAGACTAGCGCGTCAAGGCTGTCCTTGTCCATTTTTCGGTACACCACCTGGGCCAGCAAGATAAGCTCGCTGTGGAAGACAAGAGGAATCTAAGCTTCCTCTCGTCTCCATGCAGAAACTTATTGTGCATGTTAGATGGCAGGTCGAAAAATCCCGCCATCTGTTGAAGAGCTTGTGCCAAAGCTATCAGATCCTCGGCTGTAATGGAGTAGAATGCTCCCAAGGGGGCGTCATCTAACACCATTGGGAGCACACGCAGTGCTTCCCCCTCCATCCATCCCACCAGTTCGCAAGTAGCAGTGAAGTGGTGGCTGAAGGCCACCCAATCTCCACTGGCCGCGACGAATTCCCTTACAAAGGGAAGGCGCCTCTTCAGAGCAGGCCCCTTCGTTTGCATTTTTGGCGGGATGCTCACGATGGCGGGAACCCTATCCTGTGCACTGCTCAAAATGGCGGCCGCTTGCGAGGGCTACGTTTCCCGCATTTCCCACGTTTCCCGCACGCAGGACGTAACAGCAGAGTCTTTGCCCCGTGGCTCCGGTCCTCCAACTCGTTTAGCTGGCTCGTCCAAGTCCATCTCCATGACGAGTACTGCCGCAGCGGACAGTAGGTCGGCCAAGCGCTGGCCACGCGCCCGCCTGTCTCTCGCCACTGCTGGCGGCGTGGTGAGGTCGCAATCCTAGCGCTGCTCTGCAGGCACACACCACTCGTGGTCCATCTCCTCGGTCTCTCACAACGGAACCAGAGCCAACGACACATGTCCTCTGGGCCCCCATTTCCCGGCCCCCTTCATTACTTCGTGTCAGCACATCCCCTCTCTCTTTCTCTGGGACAGGACCCTTCTCTGTAGGGTCTGCTTCAACACCACGTCTCCGTCGGCCCCATCGAGAGGTACGTGCACACTTATTTACCAGTTGTGGTTGTAGTCAGCTTATACGTCGTAGAGACGCTATTTATGTCTCTGCACATATGTTATCAGAGAATTATAGATGAGAAGTTTTCATGACTGCAAGCATCAATACTATTTGGTTCTTTCCGTAAAGTCACGTAGGTAAAAATAAAAATCAATTAATTAAATCACGACGTTTCGGACGCAACACAAGCGTCTGCCATCAGGTGGGACAACCACAGCAAGAAACAATTGCTGAAGTAGGCAAAGAGCTGCTAATAACAGGGGGTTATATAGATGAGGGAGGGGGCGGAGCCAAGGATAGAGAGGGTGGGGGAGAGGGAGCAAATATGACAAACAAGGCAAATAACCTGACAGGGAGCAGTAAATGACCTGCGCTGCAAGCTCGACATGCATGGCAAATTTCTGAATGATGGGAATGAGCAGGGTTGGGCGTAAGAGTCTGGAGATGCGGATATGAAAGCAAACGATAAAGCAGTTAAGGTTTTACCTGGTTAATAACATTATTCCAATGATTTCTCAATTTATATCCATCTTCTCGGTTGAAGTTATGTCTATGTTTATAAATCTGGATGGCTTCATGGACAAACCTTTGATAGCAGCCAGACGGTTTGCAGAGCACCTTGGTCTCGGAGAATACAATATCATGAGAGCCCACAGCGTTTTAGCAATGGTCGTCAACGGCGGAGAAATTAGTTTGCCGTGTTTCAAATCTGACTTGTGCTCGCGGACACGGTCAGAGACATGACGTTTAGTTTCCCCAATGTAACAATCACCACAGATGCAACTTAGTTTGTAGACTCCCGGGTATTGCAAGTCAGGAATGACATCCTTCACTGATGGGATTTGATCACGGATTTTGTGTACTGTACTGAATCTAACCTGGATGTTGTGTTTGTTTAAGATTTGGGAAATATTTTTGGTAACGCCAGCTATGTATGGTAACGTGATGGTTTTGATCGGTGTCTCATGGGGTTGTTTCTCCATGGTTGGAGATACAGCTTTGCGGATAATACGGTCCGAATATCCATTAATCTTAAGAGTCTGGTGTACATGTTCCAGTTCACTGGCTAGGTGGTGTTGGTCAGAAATGCAGTGGGCCCTGTAGGTGTAATGTTTTGATGAGGGACTTCTTCTGTGCCGGGTGGTGGTGGGAATCAGGTTTCAGGTAGAAATCTGTGTGGGTGGCTTTCCTGTAGACAGAGTGTCCCAGAGAGCCATCAGGTCTCTTCTCAAACAAAATATCAAGGAATGGTAGTTTGCCATCATTCTCCACTTCCATAGTGAATTTGATGGATGGGTGTATGGAATTAATGTGTTTGAGAAATTGGCTCAGTGCTGGCAGGCCATGTGGCAAAATGACGAAGGTGTTATCCACATATTTCTTCCACAAGGAGGGACGTAGCGTGGATGTCTGGATGGCATCTGTTTCAAATTTCTCCATGAAAACATTCGCTATCACTGGTGATAAGGGGGAACCCACAGGGGTACCTTCATTTTGTTTGTAGAAGGTACAAAATGAAGATACCCCTATTATTGCCAGCAAGGGTAAAACCTATTCTTATTTTTTTATATAACCAGCAGTAGTTCCTTTGAACGAATTATGAACATTACAATATCACCAGGCAATCGTGGGCTTTCACATCGAGATGCTGCTATCATCCTGGACGCAGTGGCCGAGTTCTCTGTGCAGAGAAAACTCAGGAGCCTATTGCAATTGAAGGTTGTGGTGTTCATGGTCGAGATGCTGAAGAATTTTCTCGACAAGTTGTTGAACAGAAGCAAAAAAATCGGCATTGGTGGAGAGAACCCTCATCTCCTCCGTCACAAGTGAAATAAAGGACTCTCTCGCAGTGTCGATCTCCATTGTCCTTTATTGGGTTCGAGAATCTCCCTCATACGGCGTCCGCGCTCAGGCTCGATACCGCGTCTCCTCGTACAGGTTCGCGTCTCCTCGGACACTCACTCCGCAGCCCCTCTGCTGCTCCTGTCGCCAGTCTCACGGCTGCTCCTTCGCGTGGCAGCCTCCCCGGCTGCTCCGCTCCACAGCCAGTCTCCCGCAGCTCCGCGTGCCGTTCGCGCCACGCTCTGCCCTACGTGGCCTCTCACTCTCTCTGCCCTACGTGGCCTCTTCGTCGTTACCCTCACTCTGCCCAGCGTGGCCTCCTCCTCGTTCACTCCGTCACAACTCCCGATCCCCTTCCGGTTCCCTCCTTAAATCCTCTCCCCCACGTGACCATAACTCCTCCCTCTCCCACGTGACCCAGACTCCGCCCCCCTTCATTCCTTGCTCACATTACACGACACCCCCCGTGATGAAAACCCAGCCGACCTCGGCTGCAATAAATAGAATAAAAATAATGCGAGCAATATTACAAGCACCTGGCATCACCGGACAATGGAGAAAACAATAACAATAACAACAAGAACAGAACACACTCAACGAAAGGTAAGGGATTTTGAATGCGTGCGGGTCGCCAGCCCGTCCCAAACGGCCCGCGGCCCCCCCACAGACCGAGAACGCGACGGGGTTTTAAGAGCGACGGGATCAAGACCGCCCGCCGCTGGTGGAAGCCCGTCAATGCCAAGGTCCCGTTCTCCATTGACCCCCAAGTCCGGGGTCTCCTGCACCCGTGTCTGTGGTGGGGTTGGAGGGGCAGTGGGGTGAAATGACCCCGATGCCGTGGTAGGCCCTCCCAGAGCAGGATTCGCCGCATCCGTCAGCGTCACAGCGGTGTCGTCTGTAGAAGGCACGACAGGCGCGCTTGCAGGGTCAACAAGCAAAGGCAGAGGTGCGTCGGGCGCAACAGACACCGGCAAGGCAACATCAGGAAATGACGCATCAGTCCGCGGGGCCATGTAAGGCTTCAACCGAGATGTATGGACGTACCAGCACCGCGATCCGAATCGAACCCGCGCGGACTGTGGGTTGGGGACCTCAATAAGCGTGACCGGACCCTGCCATGGTTTGTGAAGTTTAGGGGAGGTCCCCGCCCGCACCTGCGGGCAGTGCAGCCAGGCCACGTCCCCCACTTGCCAGGGGCATCCACCCTTTGAACGTCGGGCGCAACGTTCGTTTCGCGCCTGTGTCCTGGCAGTAGCCAATCGGGCCCCCTCCCTTGCCTCGGAGACGCGTTGAACAGTTTCCCAGATGTAATCGGGGAGAGGCTTAGCAGGACCCATGACCCCCGTACCCAACTGTACGGTGACCGGCGGCACATTCTCGCGCCGTACATGAGAAAAAACGGAGAATACCCCGTGGACGCATGAGGCGTCATCCGATATGCAGAGAGTACCCCAGGAATATGTAAATCCCAATCAGCTTGGTTTTCATCAACCGTGTGACACAGCATGGCCGACAGCATCCGATTAAGCTGTTCCACGGACCTTTTTGGTCCCCAGAGCCGCGCACACTTCTGCCAATAATTTCGAAGAAAAATTGCGGCCCTGATCCGTGAGCAGCCTCTCCGGCGCCCCTTTATCCAGTACATATCCAAACAGAAAGGCGTCCGTAATAGACGCCGCTGACTGGTCGGGTAAGGGCCAGGCCATCGGCCAGCGGGAAAGATATTCAACCCCGACCAGAAAAAATGTATTGCCCCTAGCGGATGTCGGGAAGGGTCCCAAAATGTCCAACGCCACCAATTCGTTAATCCGAGATACTTGTATAGATTGCACCGGCGGCACGTATGGGTTCTTAGGTGGCTTCCGCCGAGCACACGCAGGAACACACCCGAATGTGTGTGACGACATCCGTCATCATGCCGTGCCAGAAGTAGTCTCGCTGCAATGTTAACAGAGTCTTCTGCACCCCGAGATGTAATAACGTCTCGCAGTGCAGAGTCCGAACAAATTTGTAGTGCAAAGACGACGGTACCACCAAACGCCAGCGGTCATGCAACCCTTCTCTCCACATGAGCAACCCATCCCGGAGAGCGGCCCCCGGCGTCCCACCGGACAGCCATTCCCCCTCTCCCTTCACAGCCTGACTCCGTAAAGGCCCCAACGAGTTATCCAGCAACTGCTCGCGAATCCATACCGAGCGCGGCAGGTTCAGAACCCCGTCGGCTGGTCCTGGGCACACCGGAGCACCTCGACAGTGACAAAACAGGCCGAGGGGGTAGCTGAACCGGCGTACACCTATTTGTTCCTGACGCGCAAGCGCAAGGGGACCCCTGCGGCAACCTTGAAAGCGCGTCAGCGTTGGCGTGACGCGAGCCCTTCCTATATTGAATTTCGAATGAGAATTCCTGCAAGGTTTCCAACCATTGTGCCAGTCGGCTCGATGGCTGGTCGACCCTCAGGGAATATTGTAGAGCCGCATGGTCCGTGCGCACGATAAATGAACGGCCGTATAGATAGGGCGATATTGGCGGAGAAAATAAACAATAGCCAATAGCTCGCGGAGAGTAACACAGTAGCGAGTTTCCGCCGGGGACAGCACTCGGCTACCGTAGGCTACCACGCGTTCCACGCCGCCCTTTGACTGTGACAGAACGGCCCCAATCCCGGTGTCACTAGCGTCTGTATCCAGAATAAACGGTCGATCAAAATCGGGATAATCCAATGTCGGCGCCGTTGCCAACTGATCGCGCAGGCCCTCAAACGCCGTTTCCTCTGGCGATCCCCAAGTAAACCTCCGACCCTTTCCCGTAAGGAGGTGCAAGGGCCTCGCGATCATAGCAAAGTTGGGAACGAACCTGCGGTAATATGAGACGAACCCCAGGAAGCGACGTACGTCCCCAACCGAGGCCGGGGTAGGCCAGTTACGAACGCACGCCGTCTTCTCCGGGTCCGTGGCTACCCCATCCGCACTGACTATGTGTCCCAAGTAACGTACGGATCGTTGCAGTAGGTGACACTTTTTAGGTTTAAATTTAAGATTGGCGGAGCGCATCCTAGCAAACACCGTTTCCAATCTCCGTAAATGTTCATCAAATGTGCGACTAAAGACGATGACATCGTCCAAATAGATCAAACATTTCTCCCACTGCAACCCCGTTAACACAAGCTCCATCAAGCGCTGGAAGGTGGCGGGGGCAGCGTTCAACCCCATCGGAAGGCAATTAAATTGAAATAAGCCCTGCAGCGTACGGAAAGCCGTATTTTCCCTCGAGGACTCATCCAGGGGAAGCTGCCAAAACCCTGAGGAGAGATCAAGTGTTGAAAAAAACTTCGCCCCGGACAAGGCATCGAGGGAGTCATCCATATGCGGCAGGGGGTACGCGTCTGCTATGGACACCTTATTTAACTTGCGAAAGTCGACGCAAAATCGCAGCTTCCCGTCCTTTTTCTTTACAAGGACTACCGGCGCACCCCATGGACTGTTAGACGGGGATATTATGTCGGCCGCCAGCATGTCGTCCACCGCCCCGCGAACATGATCCCGCTCCATCAGACTCAACCGATGCGAGTTCAGCCTAATTGGAGCTACGTCTCCCATTTCGATGTGGTGGGAAAGCAAGGAGGTGCGACCCAAGTCAAAATCGTTGGAGCTGAACACATCAGAATAACGCAGCAACAGCGCGGATCGTTGTTCCCCAGTCAGGGCTGAGTTTTCCCCACACAATTCGGCAACCCAACGATCATCGTGCCCCGTGGGCTCCGAAACACCCCCTATGACGTCCCGGCGACCTTTCCCCTCATGGGCTGTGAATGTGGTCGTGGCGTGGGCCAAAACCGTTCCAGCCAGCAGACTAACATTCTCGCCACTCCGGTTCAGCACTTGCAAAAACGGAGGCTGCCCTGTTCGGACAATAGTTTGTGCCCCCACTAGTGCCGACCCCGCCGTTATAGTTGTGGATGGCGATAACAAAACCCCCGCCGCTCCCTCAACGTCAGGTACTGGTTTACGATATCTTAACGGGATGAGCATCAGCGAACCAGGTGGAACGTCAACAGATACTTCGGACAGCGCCTGCACCTGACAAACAGGGGCAGGCTGGCCCCAGGGTGACGGCAAGAATGAAACTTTCTGCCCCCCCCGGTAATTCAATACAATTTTTATTTACCCTTATTTGGATTGGCATTTTCGCAAGGAAATCGGTCCCCAATAAACAGGGCACCGCAAGGGACCTAGAGATTAAAACGGTCCCTGACGCCGACACCCCCCCAATCGATATGTTGGCGTCCACCTGCCCCACAATGCCCATACTTCCCCCATTCGCCGCAATGCAAGAATCGTAAACCGGTCGCACCTTCTCCGGCGGAATGCGCAAAAGATGGAAAATGACATCGGAGATAATGGTCGCGGACGCACCGGAGTCCACCAAAACGCGCACCTCGACTCCCTGAATAGCACCTGGTACCATGGACGACCCGGTAGCGGCCGCAACGACCCTCCGCGCCAACTTGCGCCATTGCGTGAGCGAACGACACACATCAACCGGCGGCCCCCCGTTATTAAAAACACACGGACCCCACGGCGATGGTGATGCATGAGGTGACAGGCCTTGCTGGGTGTCTGGTGCGCACCGACTTGCCTGTCCCGGATGCTCCTTTTGCGCGACGTCCGTAGTCGAGACCTCCTGGCGGGGCGGCCCCGGGATATGGGCCCAGCAGTCCCTGGCAAAGTGGCCTTTCCGACCACAGCGAAAGCACTCGATGTGACACTTCCCCGACGCTCCCGCGTCGGCGGCCCCGACCTCGGCCCCGCTCGGGCAGGCCACTGGGCAGAGGCGGCCGTCAACTCACGCGGCTCCTTGTCGTCAGGAACATAGAGCGCCTTTTTGGGATCCCACCCCATAGCACCGCCTTCGACGCTGGGACCCTCCGTCCATGCTGACACCTGTTTCCAGCGTCGAAGATTAAATTGAGCGTCCAAGCATTTAGCTGCAGCCCGGGACGTCAATTTGTCATGGCTGCACACCGGCATGGGAATCCCCAAGTCCCTAGATAGTTCGAGCATTTTGCCCAACACAAGGGGTTCCAATAGATCCGGCTCCGTATCGGGGTATGCAGCCATCGCTAGTTCCAGCACAGCGCCCCTAAATGCCACCGGTGATTCCTCAGACGCCCGCTGGCACTGTACAAATCTCCGATGGGCATCGTCCGGAGGCTCATACGCATCCGCCATCTCCTCGAAGACCCCCTGTAGCATCTTCTTCTTGTCAGCCTTTATGGAGCGGAAGAACCTGACGGATTCATCATCAAGGAGTGTTGGTAAAACTTCCAGGGCCTCCGCGTCCGTCCATTTCGCAGATCGTACAGCCGCAGTAAAGCGGCAGGCGAAGGCGCTCCAATCGCCGCTGATGGAGAACTCCTTGACAGTTGTCAAATGATGGCTGCGGGTCCTCACTCCGCCGCTCTCCTTTAATGGTGTCTCGTCCGGAGGTGACAAGATGGCGTCGCTCCGCAACGTGTTCAAGATGGCGGCTTCCCGCAATGGAGAGCTCAAAATGGTGGCTTCCCGCCGTTTCTCCACGTCCACACCCAAAATGGCGTCTTCTTGCTGCGTGGCAGAGAGGGCTGCAGGCGACGGCGAGGCTTCGGCCCGCTGTTCACCTCCGGGCCTCACCAAAGTCGTCGCCGGCGTTACCAGGTCACACAACCGCGCCAACATCGTTCTCAGTGCCTCCAGTTGGCCCGCCACCTGTCGCCATCCATCGTCAGCGTCCACCCGCGCCAGTGGGCCCGCTGAAGCAGCAACGTCCTGTACGCCCGGGCCGTCGCTTGTTCCTGCGTCGCTTCCCCCCTCCATCATCGGTAGCGCCAACGCTGGAGGGAGATCGTCATCAGAAGATGCCACCGAAGATGTAGCAGGAACGTTTTTTTTCTTTCTGAGCCGTTTTGACATGCTGTTTCACTTCCGACACCAGTGAAATAAAGGACTCTCTCGCAGTGTCGATCTCCGTTGTCCTTTATTGGGTTCGAGAATCTCCCTCATACGGTGTCCGCGCTCAGGCTCGATACCGCGTCTCCTCGTACAGGTTCGCGTCTCCTCGGACGCTCACTCCGCAGCCCCTCTGCTGCTCCTGTCGCCAGTCTCACGGCTGCTCCTTCACGTGGCAGCCTCCCCGGCTGCTCTGCTCCGCAGCCAGTCTCCCGCAGCTCCGCGTGGCGTTCGCGCCACGCTCTGCCCTACGTGGCCTCTCACTCTCTCTGCCCTACGTGGCCTCTTCGTCGTTACCCTCACTCTGCCCAGCATGGCCTCCTCCTCGTTCACTCCGTCACAACTCCAGATCACCTTCCGGTTCCCTCCTTAAATCCTCTCCCCCACGTGACCATAACTCCTCCCTCTCCCACGTGACCCAGACTCCGCCCCCCCCTTCATTCCTTGCTCGCATTACACAAGTAAAACGCTGTCCAATGACCGCACACAACAACAAAATTATCAAACTTATTTTATTTTGCACATTGTTGGGATAACGAATAGTAGTGAGCATTAAAACTATCTGGTTGAGTGTTGTCCGGCAAAAATCACTTGCCTTGGCAAGAGCCGGTGGGGAAGTGCTGCCGTGAAGGTCTAGAACAGAGGCTCTTGATGGTGTCTCAGAAGCAGCTCACTGATATATATTTATACAGTCCGTTCTCTCCAGCACGAAGGGTTGCATTGCCCTGCAAGATATTCAAATTCATGCTTTGCTTCATGATGTGGTGGTGAAAGTGCAGTCTGGAAAATATTATGGAAAACGGTGTAAAAATGCATGCTAGTTTCTCAGTAAAGCCTGCTTTTCTGCATTCCATTCTGTACGTATGTGCGTATGTTGAACTTCTTTCACGTCGTACATAGCCAACCGTACTAATCGGAGGTGCGAGGGAAAGACAAACGAAACACAAAAGCAGTTCTAAAAAAATTAGTTTGTCAATTTAGAGGATTTAAAAGTGCATAGCTCCAGTGGTTTCCTAACATCAGAAATAAGGGTATTCCAGACAGTCGCAGAAGCGAATATGAAAGCACCATACGATGCAGTGACCGTCTTTGTTTCATGGTTATCCAAAAAGCGCTGCCTCGAGGATGACCGGAGTTTGCGTGATTGGGTTTTAATGCACACTTCGTGTTCTGCTGTGTAATGTCCACGCGTTTTGACCTCCATGGAATTTCCAGAGTTGACCATCATGGGCGCGTAGTCGAATGCATCCTCAAACAAAGTTGTTGAGATTGAACCAGTTCAGTTGCAGGTGTTTTCAAACAAGAAAGAGAACATTGACAAGGTATTTGAAATTATTGAAAAGAAACTGAGCACCGAGTAGACTGAAAGGGAAATTAAAGATCCCCTTATTCAGGAGTTATCCCCAGAATGTTTGAGTTGTACGCCTTCTGGTGTCATCTGGTCCAACACCAATGG
>JAAXLI020001290.1:53471-75196 GCA_014621495.2 Entosphenus tridentatus | reverse complement strand
AAAACCTACTATTATATTTTGCCACTGGTAAAAGAGATCTCATAGTGAAAACGATCTCTATCAAGGACAAGAAGGCATTCGTCGAATTAAATAGAAATTTATCGTCATGAATATGGACCAACACTGAAAGTTTAATGGAAAAAAAACCTTGGGTAAGTCAATGAATGCATTATTTGTCACAAATATTAATTCTGTAAAATAAACATTGAACCATCGCTTATGCGCGAGTTCTGGATTCGCGATTGTCGCATATTAATGCGTTACATCTGGCCCCTGTGGGGTGCCTAGTATACAAGAGGACACGGGTTCTATACCAACCCTGACGCCTGCTGTATATTTGGAGTTTGCATGTCTCTCTCCCCGTGGTCGCGTGGATTTTTTTCTCCGGGTCCTCTGGTTTATCCTGCACATTTAAAAACAACATTGCGTTTCAAGTATTTGGCTGCTGTAAATTTATACATGACAAGTCACTTTGTTGAGCTGTAATTTGTGGCCAGATCGCTTCTGACAAAGCAACTCATAGCTGAGTGGGGTTTTCCTGGTAAAAAAAGATTAGACACGCACCATCGGCAGTCCGCTTTGTTTTCAGTCTCGCAGTAAACCCGCTCCGATTTCGCTATTGTGCATTTTTACTGTTACACAGAAATTAGTCGACTCGTTTATACGTTTATGTATAAACGAGTCGACTGTTAGGTCCGTTAAAAAAGTACGAATGCAATCAGGGAAAGTGTTGTGGTGAGTGCTCCCCACAGTGATAAAGTGATAACGTCTGTGCAGCGTTATTATGAAACGCCTGCATCTCCCGAAGAGTCATCCTGCTGAATTAATCACCACCACCTCATCCATGGCCATAAAACTATCATCACCACCATCATCAAAGGTAATAATACAGTGTAATTGTATACGTTATTATTTATTTATTATCGTCATTGTTATTAAACATTTACCATTTCCCCCCTATGTTCACTCATACCAGGAACGTACCCCCATTGTTCCAATGGGAACGAGGTTTGTTCATTCATACGCGTTTTCAAGAACGTAGCCCTCGCGGATGGAGAGTCTTTACTGTATTGAATGCAATTGGCCAAAAGTCTCATTGCAGCAACACCCTCTTTAAAAATACTGTCTTGAGAATTACTGGGGCTTTCCTGTAAATAAATGTTGCCACCAACATCTGCATCAACATATTATTTTATATATTTCTAATTGCTGACCACAGCCTCAAAGGCCCACAAACTTTTTTTTTTAATTGAGCCAGTTCACGCCCACTTTGGAGGAACAAAAAAAGAGTCAATGGGAGGTAATTGCAAGTGGAGCAGTGCGAGTAAAAGACCAGAATGAGTGTTTCGATCTGTAGTCAGGTAGCTGAACTCAGTAAGGATGATAATCCGCAGTCCTGAGATGATCCCTGAGGTCTTTGGATCGCCTTCTGGTTCTTAACCTGTGGTGCATGCACCCCTCGGGGGTGTGAGACATTACCAGATTTTTTTTGAAGGTAAATCATTATAAACACAAGTTAAGCATGGGCACGTAAGTACAGCTTAGTTTCATCAACGCTATGTATTTATTAGCATGAGACATGTTTGTAATGATTGAGAACCAAACGGGTGCAAGGCTGCAGAAAAGGTTAAGAACCACTGATCTGAGTACTCCGAGGTCAAGGCTAATTCCCTGTAAGGGTGATCTCGCTTTTGGAACTTCCAAGTTTTGGAACGCCTTGCCTATGCCAATAAGACAATCAGAATAGTTAGATGTGTTTAAATCTGTTTTGAAAACTCAGCTCTATAACTGGCCTTCAGACCCTGTCTAGTTCTGTCCAATTACCCTGCAGGTTCTGTTTATTTCCTGCCTTCCATACACGGTGGTGCATTGGGATCTACTATATGAAATGCGCCTTGCAAACGTAAATTATTTATAATGTAAGGAGGAATCAGAGTGAAGTTCCTGGGAATAGTAACTATGGTAATAGCGATAGAAGAGTGCCAAAGTGTCGGATGACCGCCAATGAATGAGTGACTGGAGTGACTCAGCGAGGAGCTGAATCGATTAACATTCCTGCCTTACATTTAATTATATGATGTACGGCAAGTCCTCGCTTAATGCATAGTCACATAATGCGTTTTAACGATAACGCGTTTCCACTATAACGCAGGTCTTCTATTATGGAATACTTTTCACACAACGTGGAACGTGCTCCTTAGAACGCGGAATGCACGCCTTGTAACACAGAACGCACCCCTTATATCGCAGAACATGACCGTTATAACATGGGATCTGAACGGTCGATAAATAACTGCTTTCTTGAGTTGCACAGCTGAAGGGTAGTGTTACAGTATCCTAAATGATATAGTATCGCTGCAGCATACCCTTAGTTATTTAGGCCACCACCTTACTGTCTGTATTTACATGAAATGTCGCTAAACTGTATTGTTACATTATTATCGTTCAAATGGGGATGATGTGACTCTTCCAAATTTTCTTCGGGGATGACCCAATCACCTGATTCTTACTTACTGAGTTTAGCAAGACTTTATTTTGGACACTTCGCATCTTCAGTGATGACTGATACAAAATATGTAAAGGTGTCCACTTGCTCCAGCTGGATGCCTTGTATTCAAATATTGCAGGCCGTTCCATCACTGCCAATTACTTTGGCTTTGTCCATATTGATGAGGAGGTTAAACGTGCAACTAACCGAATCTAAGTGATCTATAAACTCCTGCAGCTCCACCTCGGAACTGGCAAGCAAAATTACATCATCAGCATAAAAAAGATTTGTGACTTCTCACCCTCCGATCTGGATTCCTCCGAATAAACCATAAAGTGTCTGTCTCATTACTGCTTCATTCAGGATGTTAAATACATATGAAAAAGGACTCGACCTTGTCTGCCTCCCTTTCTGTCAGGGAACCATTCTGGCAGTGTCTCCGCCACTTTGACTCTAGAGTATGTCCACTCCTCTGGCCATTCACCAGTTTTCCAGATTGCCACACATATTCTGTGCATCCATTGAAGTACCGTTTCCCCTCCTTCTTTAAACAAATCCACTGGGATGTCATCTGGACCTGTAACCTTGCGACTTGCTGTCTGATGAATGGCTTGAGCAACTTCCGAATGAAGAGGAGGAGGTTTGCGCTCCTGTTGATCTCGTTCCAGACTATCCCCTCCCCCGTTGTCATCATATAGGTCTTCACAATACTCTCGCAGCCACTTGAAAATTTGTTAAACTTCAGTCAGATTTTCCCAAGTCGCATTTTGGATGCATTGCAGTCGTGGTCAAAACTTAATTGTGATTAACCTGGCTGACTGAAAATGTTTACTCGTGTTTCATTTTGGTTTTCTGCTTTCAGTTTCTCACACATATGATCCTACTGCTTCTGCTTATCCATTCGTAGCTTCCTCTATACTTCTGCTTTCAACTCCTGATTTCGTTTGCGTTCTTTGCTCTTTGCTTCCCTTTTCTCTTTCATTAAACAGAAGGTCTCATGAGAAATCCAGGTTTATGTCTCCTAGCCTTGATGAATCAGAGTGTTTTCTTTGCAACATCCAAGGGTACTGTTTCCTGCTTTTCCAAAGTACTTTAGGTGATTTTTCCTCTTTCAACAACTCTAGAGTCTTGAACCCGATATCCAGTTTTACCATGTACTGTGCTGCTTTCGCTCCTTTAAGTTCCTCAAAGTTCAGTAGTGGGATAGGACTTCATATTTTTTCCTTCTTCAGTTTAACCTTCAGGGTTGCCACCAACAAGTGATGGTCTAAGTCTCAATCGGCCCCTGGATATGTTTTGCAGTTCATCAGGCTGGATTTACATCGCTGTGATACCACAATATAGTCAATATAATTTATTGTTTGTCCATTTGGAGAGGTCCAGGTGTACAGCCACTTCGGATGATGTTTTAACAATATATTGGCCAATACCAGGCAAAATTCTGAACAAAAATCCTGCAGTTGTTTACCAGCCTGATTGATCTCTCGTTAGTCCAGATGGTCCCACTTCAGCTGGGAGTGCACACGGCTCTTTTTCCCTTACTTTGTCATAGAAGTCGTCGATGACTGGCAATATGTCTCCTTCGGGAGTCTGTTCTACTGCTCTGGACAGGTTCTGATAGAAGCCATCCACTTCTTTCGTTCTTCTTGGCAGCTATTGTAAGTCCATAGACTTGAATCGGAGTGATGTTTCGCGGCTTAGTACTCAGCTGCACAGCAATAATTATATCACTGATTGGTTCATATCCAATGAGGGCTCAGGAAATGTTCCTGTGAATCTATATCGCCACCCAGACATGCCCAGCACATCACAGTCAAAATAAACGATGGTATGTCTCTCCAATATTGTGAAATGTCCTTGACCTTTCCAGCGCACTTCAGAAACTCCACACAAGTCTATTACCAATCAATCTTACTCATGTCCAAGCAACTGGACTTTTCCTCGTTGCAGCATAGTGTGACTGTTCCATGTGCCCAGTTACAGTTTCTTGTGCATCTGAAGTGGATTGTCATTGTGGCAACATCAGTGTTTCCAGTAACACATTTTCCAACCTTGCTCTGGCTACTCAGCTAGGAACCTTGTTTAACTAGGAGACGTCCGAGCCGGCATTAATGTTGTGTTGTCTCCATTGTACTTAGTCCTTTTTGGGGAAATAAGATGGTAGATCCCCTCATCTTTCCATCTCGCAGTGAGGAAGTATGTTACCAGTTGCTCTTCCTATCTTCACAAACTGGCCGTTGCTACAACATCTAGTTCTCCAGCCAACTAGTGATAGAACACCTGTTGCTGCCCAAGTTTTCGCCGACAAGTTAGCTAACTATTTGCGAAGTTCCTGTTGAGCCTGTCTACCTCGCATAACTTCCTAGGTGGTAACACGTACACTTTTACGATTTAAACTGATCATCGCCGGTATTGCCAGAGTTTATTTGGGCTGTATTATTGGTTGTAACAGTGGCAATTTCAAGTCTGTATCAAACAAAATATGTAACTTGTCTCTATAAAATATATAATTGCAAAAATATCAGTATTGCAAAATACTGCGTTTTGAAAAAAGTCGAGTTCAAAAATAAATATAACGCCATGTACTTATAGTATTGCATATTGTAATTGTGAAAAATTATAACCAAACATTGAATAGAAATTGTATCACTTGTTTGAAATCCAGTCGTATTGACGTACTGACATGAGCGTTTGTTGTGTTCTCCTCTCTGCCAAATGTAATCCTCTCAGACTGGGTAGACGAGACTGAATTCAGGGTCACCGTGTGATCACTGTAGAGTTGAAAATAAGATCGAGAATTTATCAGGAAGTTGAATTCGACTTTAACCAATCCCTCTGGAAATATTCTCACAATTCTGGATTGACTATTGAA
This sequence comes from Entosphenus tridentatus, assembly GCA_014621495.2. Lineage (NCBI taxonomy): Eukaryota > Metazoa > Chordata > Hyperoartia > Petromyzontiformes > Petromyzontidae > Entosphenus > Entosphenus tridentatus. The sequence continues at coordinate 69,836 of JAAXLI020001290.1, read as the reverse complement.
GGGGTAAAACTAAGAAGTTACATTTTGTTCACGTGTGTTTAGTATAATGGGGCACAACGGTGAATAGTTGGGGTGCTAAATAACATTAGTGACGCCAATTGGAGTTTCCAAGTTTGGAAACGTCAAGAGGTGGTCAGAGAACAAGAGGAGAATGGAGAGGAGAATTTGCAGATTCACAGAACAGAATTTCATTCATACTTTACTCAGATTTGTCACCGTTCCTTCTAATAACATTCAATCGTTTTACATCTGCAAACTGACGGAGTATATGGAGGTTTTGGGGACGCAAGCTTTAATCGTAATGGGAAAAGGGTGTCACAGGACAGAGATGGATAAATCAAAGCCAAACATGTTCATAGTTTTCTATTTTCTCCGAGGGTGCGCAGGACAGGTGCGATAATGGGAAAGAGTACAGGTAAAATAAAATGCTACAATTTGTTGGAGTTGCAAGTCGCTAAGGCCGTACACAATGTGGTGTTCTTAACATATTCAGGCGAATTATATCGGTGACCTGTCGAAAGATAAACATGGGAAAGAGGAAATTATGGGGTGTCCAGTAAAAACTGCAGTTTACATGGTAGTTGTCCTAATGTTGTAACATATAATGATTGAGGTTCTGACAGTGAGTGTGAGTTGAAGATTAAACCACTTGATCAATATCCTTGCATTTAAAAATAATATGGAAGTCAGTTAATATGGACTTTGATGGGTTGTTAATAAGGATATTAATATCTGTGCTCTGTATGTACAGTGAGGTAAAAAAGTATTTGATCCCCTGCTGATTTTGTACGTTTGCCCACTGACAAAGAAATGATCAGTCTATAATTTTAATGGTAGGTTTATTTGAACAGTGAGAGAAAGAGCAACAACAACAAAATCCAGAAAAACGCATGTCAAAAATTGTAAAATATTGATTTGCATTTTAATGAGGGAAATAAGTATTTGACCCCTCTGCAAAACATGACTTAGTACTTGGTGGCAAAACCCTTGTTGGCAATCACAGAGGTCAGACATTTCTTGTAGTTGGCCACCAGGTTTGCACATCTCAGGAGGGATTTTGTCCCACTCCTCTTTTCAGATCTTCTCCAGGTCATTAAGGGGTCGAGGCTGACGTTTGGCAACTCGAACCTTCAGCTCCCTCCACAGATTTTCTATGGGATTAAGGTCTGGAGACTGGCTAGGCCACTCTAGGACCTTGATGTACTTCTTCTTGAGCCACTCTTTTGTTACCTTGGCCGTGTGTTTTGGGGCATTGTCATGCTGGAATACCCATCCACGACCCATTTTCAATGCCCTGGCTGAGGAAAGGAGGTTCTCACCCAATATTTGACGGTACATGGCCCCGTCCATCGTCCCTTTGATGCGGTGAAGTTGTCCTGTCCCCTTAGCAGAAAAACACCCCCAAAGCATAATGTTTCTACCTCCATGTTTAACGGTGGGGATAGTGTTCTTGTGGTCATAGGCAACATTCCTCCTCCTCCAAACACGGCGAGTTGAGTTGATGCCAAAGAGCTCCATTTTGGTCTCATCTGACCACAACACTTTCACCCAGTTGTCCTCTAAATCATCCAGATGTTCAATGGTAAACTTCAGACGGGCATGTATATGTGCTTTCTTGAGCAGGGGGACCTTGTGGGTGCTGCAGGATTTCAGTCCTTCACGGCGTAGTGTGTTTCCAACTGATTTCTTGGTGACTATGGTCCCAGCTGCCTTGAGATCATTGACAAGATCCTCCTGTGTAGTTATGGGCTGATTCCTCACCGTTCTCATGATCATTGAAACTCCACGAGGTGAGATCTTGTATGGAGCCCCAGGCCGAGGGAGATTGACAGTTCTTTGTGTTTCTTCCATTTGCGAATAATCGCACCAACTGTTGTCACCTTCTCACCAAGCTGCTTGGCGATGGTCTTGTAGCCCATTCCAGCCTTATGTAGGTCTACAATCTTGTCCCTGACATCCCTGGAGAGCTCTTTGGTCTTGGCCATGGTGGAGAGTTTGGAATCTGATTGATTGATTGCTTCTGTGAACAGGTGTCTTTTATACAAGTAACAAGCTGAGATTAGGAGCACTCCCTTTAAGAGTGTGCTCCTAGTCTCAGCTCGTTACCTGTATAAAAGACACATGAGAGCCAGAAATCTTTCTGATTGAGAGGGGGTCAAATACTTATTTCCCTCATTAAAATTCAAATCAATTTATAAAATTTTTGACATGCGTTTTTCTGGATTTTGTTGTTATTATTCTGTCTCTCACTGTTCAAATAACCTACCATTAAAATTATAGACTGATAATTTCTTTGTCAGTGGGCAAACGTACAAAATCAGCAGGGGATCAAATACTTTTTTCCCTCACTGTATGTATGTATGTATATTGGCCTTCTTTCGTACCATACGTAGGTAATCAGAGGTGTGGGGGAAGGGCAACAATCTAAACATAAAAAGGTGCTTTGAGGTGGTGGTGCTTATATAACTGGTCAATCCAATATATAACTGCTCAATCCGAGCTATCCATGCTTTGATAATTGCATTGTCTTCGTGGTGTTCGTCCTTTGGCGTTCTCTGATCTCAAACTGGTGAGACTAGGCCAAAAAGAACGTGGTCTCTGGTGTAGGCCAATCAGTTTCAAAGACAATGCATACATTATCAGAGCATGTCTGTATGCGTATTTTTCCCCCCAAAAATGTAGAGTTAATTCAGACTTCATGCTTTGTGATAGGTGTCTGTTTTTGAACATCATAACACCTCCTGTTTTATTGCCAGGAAGGGCAAAGTATTATTATTATTTTAATCTCAATTCTTGCATTTATGCATACGCACGCATATGGGTATCTTCAATCATTTACCTTATTCGTTGGTTTGCCTTTATTTTACAGATCATACAAATTCAGAATCCCGTGCTCTGGAAATTGTACACGACTAAAAAAGTAAAATGGATATTGCAAACAAAGGAAGCCGAATGGAAGCACCTGTGGAAAAAATTCTGTATCATGGCACAGCCTATGGGGCCTGTGAGACCATCAATACAAATGTATTCAACAGAAGCTTCTGTGGTTAAAGCGGTACGAAGTTCCACTCCACCCATTTACACAGAGCAATGGCAACAGAATATGAATTGACAACAAGTCTGGGGTATGCATGAAACGTTTATAACTTTGCTTGTTACTAGTTGGCTGTGTCGGGTGGTGGTGGGTTTTAATGACACATTTATTTATTTACGCGATCTAACCCAAAAACATACTCTTTGGTTCTTTCGGTAAAGTCACGTAGGTGAAAAATAAAAATTATAAATAAAAATAAACTCACAACGTTTCGGGCGCAACACAAGCGCTCGTCATCAGGTGGGACACGACAGTTAGAAACAACTGGTGACCTGGGCAAAAAATCTGCAGTGAAACAAGACGCTATATAAATAAGAGAGGGGTGGGAGGAGCCAAGGAGGAGATACAGAGTGGGCGGGGGGGTGTGCGTGGGGCGGGGCACAGGGAGATCAAATATAGAAAAGGAAGACACTAGACATGCCACAATGGACAACGACATCATGTAGTTATGGTTTTAACTGATTAATACCATCTTTCCAATGATTGCTCAATTTGTATCCATCATCTCGGTTGAAGTTACGTCTATGTTTGTGAATCTGGATAGCTTCATGAACAAACATTTGATAGTAGCCAGATAGTTTGCAGAGTATCTTGATCTCGGAAAAAACAATATCATGAGAGCCCACAGCATTATAGCAGTGATCAGCAACTGCGGAGGAATTAGTTTTGTCGTGTTTCAGATCTGACTTGTGCTCGTGGACACGGTCAGAGACATGACGTTTTGTTTCCCCAATATAACAATCACCACAGATGCAACTTTGTTTGTAGACTCCAATGTATTGCAAGTCAGGAATGATATCCTTCACAGATGGGATTAAATCACGGATTTCGTGTACTGTACTGAATCGGACTTGGATCTTGTGTTTGTTTAAGATTTATATAGCGTCTTGATTCGCTTCAGATTTCTTGCCCAGTTCAGCAGTTGTTTCTAACTGTTGTGTCCCATCTGATGACGTGCCCTTGCTTTGCGCCCAAAACGTCGTGAGTTTTTTTTTCCCCTACGTGACTTTACCGAAATAAATAAAGAGTATGGATTCTTGCAGTCACGAAAACTACAAATCTAGAACTAACCCCAAAACCTCTAGTATGTTTGCTTGTTTCATCGGTATATTTGCAGCTTTGGTCTATGGAAATGGAGTCTACTTTGCAGTGAATGTCTCTTATTCTACACATTAAAAATACTCTCTGACCGATGCGAATGGCAGCAAATGGATCTATGTGCACGCGTACTGACAGGGGATTACACGTTAGGGACCAAGGGTATGATTGAGCCTCCATCGGAGTGTGAGCTCCGCACTGCTGTAGGACAGCGTCACCGATGACAAAAATCCAGAAGTATTCGTCATCTTTAATAATACTCAAGCCTACCCCGAATACGTCCCAATAGGAGGGGGCTGCGGGGTGTCCAAGGATTCCTCGGGACCCCCCCCCCACCCCCTGGAACTCTCTGGAAGAGAGGTGTGGCCAGAGGCTGACACACCTGAGAGGTGTATAAAAGCCGGACCTCTCAACGGGTTCAGGGCCAGTCCAAGACAGAAGCCAGAAGACCAGCTAGCCAGGACCCTGACACAGTTATCCCCGATGTCCTTGTGTAATGCGAGAGTAAATGGGGTTGTTGCTGTCCTCTGGTCCAATCACGCGGCCCGGGGCATTGGGGGGCGGAGCCTGGTCTGCAGGGCGTGTGGGAGGGGCCACCGTTCACCTCGGCTCCAATAGGAGGCGAGGTGAATGTGGGCGGAGCCAGCGGGGTAGTATGGGATGGCCGGATCTGACGATCCGGGAGGCGGGAGTCAGGGTCACGTGGGGGGAATGGATATAAGGGGGGAGCCCGGAAGAGATCGGGGCAGTCGGGGAAACTAAGAGGCTGAGCCACGTTGGGTGGTGAGGAAAAGATCCGCACCATCAGCCACGTGGCCGAAGGACTTCAGCACGCCGTCGGCCAGCGGTGTGCGGAGTGCGGGAATAGAGGAGCTAATGGAGGAGCGTGCGTGGCACGCGAGAGAGAGAGTGCGCGGGGTGCGCGCGAGACGACACTGGTCCGGGAGGAGGCCAGTGGGGTGCGGAGAAGAACTTGAATAAAAGACAAACGGAGACCAGCAGTGCCTGACAGAGTCTTTTATTGCACTGGTGTCAGAAGTGGAACAAGATGTCAAAACATCTCAAGGAAAAGAATATACCTGCACCATCTTCAGAAGACGAAGAGGACCTTCCTCCGGCGGTGGCTGTCCCGACCATGGAAGGAGTGGGCGAAGTGGTGGCGAGCGACACGACAGGAGTACAAGATGTCGTCAGGGCGGCCGGGCCGTCTGCGTCGACGGGCGCCGAGGACGGCTGGCGACACGTGGCAGTTCAGCTTGATTCGCTGCGGACCATTCTGCTGGATTTAGTCACCCTTGTCGCACCAAGCGACGATGCCGGATCGGCCACGCGGCGGCCCTTTAAGCGGGGAGCCTTCGGGTGGGGCCGAGCCATCCGCCGTTGGGGCCTTTGCGAGGCTTCCAACCCTCTCCGACACGTGGCAGGACGCCGCCATCTTGGGTGTGGTCGCGGACGAATGGCGGGAAGCCGCCATCTTGTCGCCGCCGCGGCGGGAAGCCGCCATCTTGTCGCTGCCACGGCGGGAAGACGCCATCTTGTCGTCGCCGCCGCATGGGACGCCTGCATTGGAAGACAGCAGCTCGGGGACTCGCAGCCATCGCCTGACGACGATTAAAGAATTCTCAGTTGGAGGAGATTGGAGCGCATTTATGTGGCGTTTTGAGTCGGCCGTCCGTTCCGCCAAGTGGACGGATGCAGAGGCCTTGGAAGTTCTGCTGACGCTCCTGGATGACAAGTCTTTGAAATTTTTCCGCTCCATTAAGGCCGCGAAGAAGGCGATGCTGAAAGGGGCGTTCGACGAAATGGCGGAAGCGTACGAGCCTCCGGACGACGAACACCGCAGATTCGTCCAGAGGCAACGGGCACTGGAGGAATTGCTTGTGGTTTTCCGGGGTGCTGTGCTTGAGCTGGCCATGGCCGCGTATCCAGAGACAGAGCCCGACTTGTTGGAGCCCTTGATACTGGGTAAGATGTTGGAGCTGTCCAAGGACTTGGGCATTCCGATGCCGGTGTGCGGCCATGAGCAGCTGACCTCCCGGATGGCAGCCAAGTGCCTCAACGCGCAGTTCAACTTGCGCCGTTGGGCACAGGTGACCGCCTGGATGGGGAGCCCAACCGTGGAGGGAGACGCCGCCGGGTGGACTCCGTCAAAGGCCGTCTTCGTGCCGGACGAGAGGGGGCCTGGCGATCTCACTGCGGCGGCGGCCCAGTGGGTTCCTCGAGGGGGAGTGGAGTCGCGCTCCGGGCCACCACTGAGGGACCGTCGAGACGGGGGGGGGAGCCGGGCGGCGGGCCGACTCGTCGTGTTACCACTGCGGGTAGTCTTGGACACTTCGCGCAGGACTGTCGGAGTCGCCCTCACCTGCCTCTTCAGCCGGAGTCCCCGGCCAGGGACGCGACGTCAACCCTGGAGAGTCAACCGTGTCAGGCAAGTCGGTACGCCTCAGACACCCAGCAAGGCCTGTCATCTCATGCATCACCGTCGGTTTGCATTCCGGGGGCCTGTTCTAATGGGGGGACTCTAAGGGATCTGCGTCGCTCGCTGACACAGTGGCGAAAATTGGCACGGAGGGTGGTCGCAGCCGCTACTGGGTCGTCGACCGTGCCGGGTTCGATACAGGGGGTCGACGTGTGGATTTTGGTAGATTCGGGCGCGTCCGCAACTATCATTTTGGACGTGATATTCCATCTCCTGTCTATTCCGCCGTCGCGGGTACGACCAGTTTACAATTCATGTGTTGCAGCGAACGGAGGGAGTATGGGTATCGTTGGTCAGGTGGAGGCGCGTATTTCGGTTGGGGGTGTGTCGGCTTCGGGGACGGTGTTAATCTCCAGGTCCCTCGCTGTGCCGTGTTTATTGGGGACCGATTTCCTGGCAATGATGCCCATTCAGATAAGGGTTGATCAGAATTGTATTGAATTACCGGCGGGCCAGAAGATTTTCTTTTTGCCGTCGCCATGGGGCCAGTCCGCTCCGGACCGCCAGGTGCAGGCGCTATCCGATGTTTCGGTCGACATTTCACCTGGCTCGCAGATGCTTATCCCACTGTGTTATCGGAAGCCCGTGCCTAGGGTCGAGGGGGCGGCGGGGGTGTTGTTGTCGCCATCCAACGCGGTTACGGATGGCCTGGCGCTGGTTGCGGCATGGACAATTGTTCGGCCGGGTCAGCCTTCGTTTTTGCAAGTGTTGAATGGAGGCACGGACAATGTCGTCATGCCGGCCGGAACGGTTTTGGCACATGCTACGACCGCCTTCACGGCCCATGACGATCCGGCCCACCGGGGCCTCGTAGGGGGGGTTTCGGCCTTGACAACGCAGGTCGATCGATGGATCACCGGGTTGTGCCAAGAATATGCGTCCTTGACTACGGACCAACGGTCCGCGCTTCGCGCACTGTTGGAGAAATATTCTGATGTCGTTAGTAAAGACGATTTCGATCTGGGACGCACCTCGTTGCTCTCCCACCATATTGATACATCGGTTGAGCCCGGTGGAGAGGGATCATGTAAGCGGCGCGGTGGATGATATGCTAGCCACTGACATTATCTCTCCATCCAACAGCCCGTGGGGCGCTCCGGTGGTCCTGGTAAAGAAAAAGGATGGTAATTTACGGTTTTGTGTCGATTTTCGGAGGTTAAACAAGGTGTAAGTTGCGGACGCTTACCCCCTGCCGCGTATGGATGATTCCCTCGATGCCTTGTCTGGGGCGAAATTTTTTCCCACTCTTGACCTATCTTCGGGGTTCTGGCAGCTCCCCCTAGACGAGTCCTCGAGGAAAAAAACGGCTTTCCGTACGCTGCAGGGCCTGTTTCAGTTTAATTGTCTTCCCATGGGGTTGAACACCGCCCCTGCTACGTTCCAGAGGTTTATGGAACTCGTGTTGACCAGTTTGCAGTGGGACACGTGCTTGATATATTTGGATGATGTTATTGTGTTCAGCCGTACATTTGAGGAGCATCTTCAGAGATTGGATGCTGTTTTTGCTAGGGTGCGTTCTGCCAATTTGAAATTTAAGCCCAAGAAGTGTCACCTTTTGCAACGATCCATGCGCTATTTGGGCCACATAATCAGCTCTGATGATGTGGCCACGGACCCGGAAAAACGGCGTGCATCCGGGACTGGCCGATTCCGGCCACGATGGGTGACGTGCGTCGTTTTGTCAGGTTCGCTTCCTATTATCGCTGGTTCGTTCCAAATGTTGCCACGATCGCTAGGCCGTTGCACCTCCTTACGGCAAAGAACCGGAGGTTCAGCTGGGGGCCGGCGGAGGAGGCGGCATTTCATGGCCTACGCGATCGCTTGGCGTCTGCCAAGATGCTAGACTACCCTGATTTCACTCTGCCTTTTATTCTGGATACCGACGCTAGTGACACGGGGATTGGGGCCGTCCTATTGCAGTTTAAGGGTGGCGTCGAGCGCGTGGTGGCTTACGGGAGAAGCGTTTTATCTCCGGCGGAGACCCGCTACTGCGTTACCCACTGGGAACTGTTGGCTATAGTGCATTTTGTCCATCAATACTACCCGTATTTGTATGGCCGCAAATTTATTGTGCGCACGGACCACGTGGCTCTGCAATATTCCCTGAAAGTTGACCAACCGTCTGGCCAATTGGCGTGATGGTTGGAAACTTTGCAGGAATTTTCGTTTGAGATTCAATATCGTAAGGGGTGGCGTCATGCAAACGCAGACGCGCTCTCCAAATTGCCGCAGGGATCCCCCTGCGCCTGTGCCTCTGGCACAAATAGGTGCACGCGGGTTCCGCAGCCCCCGCGTCCTGTCGTGTCCGCTGTGGAGATGCCCGGGGCTTCCACGTGTCCGGAACCGGATGAGGGGGTTTTGAATTTGCCGCGTTCCATGTGGATTCGAGAGCAATTGCTCGATGATTCGCTGGGGGCCTTACGGAGTCAGGTTGCAAAGGAGAGGGGATATCTGTCGTCCAATGGGATGCCGGGAGCGGCTCTCCGTGACGGCTCGTTGATGTGGAGGGAAGGCTTGCACAATCGCTGGCGTCTTGTTGTGCCATCGTCGTTGCGATATGAGTTGATTCGGATGCTGCACGCTGAAAGTTGTTACATCTCGGGGTGCAGAAAACCTTGTTGACGTTACAGCGGGATTATTTTTGGCACGGCATGACGACTGATGTCATCGGGCATATTCGGGCATGCTCCGACTGTGCCCGGAGGAAGCCGCCTAAGCAACAGTATGTTCCCCCAGTGCAGTCGATACAAGTATCGCGGGTTAACGAGTTGGTGGCGTTGGATATTCTGGGGCCCTTTCCCCCGTCCGCTCGGGGGAACAAATTTTTGTTGGTCGGGGTTGAATATTTTTTCTGCTGGCCGATGGCCTGGCCCTTGCCCGACCAGTCGGCGGCATCTATCACGGAGGCATTTCTGTTCGGATATGTGATGGACAAGGGGGCGCCGGAAATTTTGCTTACAGACCAAGGGCGAAATTTTTCTTCCAACCTATTGCGGGATGTGTGCGACGCACTGGGGACTAAGAATGTTCGGACGTCTCCCTACCATCCACAAACTGATGGGATGGATCTCGCTAACCGTATGTTCTGTCATACGGTTAGCGAGAAGCAGCCCGATTGGGATTTGCATATCCCTGGGGTGCTCTCCGCTTACCGGATGGCGCCGCATGCATCAACGGTGTACTCACCCTTCTTTTTGATGTACGGCCGCGAGTATGTGCCGCCGGTGGAAGTGCAACTTGGCACGCGGGCGAGGGGTCCTGTTAAGCCCCTCCTCGAGTATATTTGTGACGCCGCTCGGCACGTAACGGAGGCGCGGGAGGTGGCCCGATTGGCTACGGCCAGGACCCAGGCCCGGAACGAACGTTGCACCCGGCGCTCTCATTGTGGGTCCCCCTGGCGAGTGGGGGACATGGCCTGGCTCCACTGCCCACAGGTACCGGTGGGGACCTCCACTAAGTTGCACAAACCCTGGCAGGAGCCGGTTGTGCTTATTGAGGTCCCTAGCCCGCAGTCCGTGCACGTTCGGGTCGGATCGCGGCGTTGGTACGTTCACACGTCCCGATTGAAACCCTACGTGGCCCCGCGAGTGGATGCGTCATCTCCTAACGTTGCCTTGCCGGTGTCTGTCACGTCTGACGCGCCACTGACTTTGCCTGTTCAACCTGCAAGCGCACCTGTCGTGCCTCCTGTAGACGGGCCGGCTGTGATCCTGCCGTACACAGGGATTCCTGCACCGGGTGGGCCTACCACGGCGACGGGGACCCTTGGCCCCACTGCCCCTCCAACCCCGCCGGGGTTGCAGTTGCAGGGGGCCCCGACTACGGACCTCTCTGGGGAACGAGATGCTGGGACAGACAGGCCTCTACCAGCGGCGGATGGTTCCGGTTCCACCGCTCCTAAAACCCTGTCGGGATTGCGACCTTTGAGGGCGCCACCTCTCATGAAGGACGGGCCGACGACCCGTACTCGTTCCAAATCCCTTCCCTTTCGTTAAGTGTGTTGTTGTTATATTCTCCGTTGTGTCTGGTGATTCCTGATTGTGATGCCGTCGCTCACATTATTTTGTCCTGTTGCAGCCGAGACGGCTGGCTTTTCATCAGGGGGGGGGGGGGGGGTCATGTAATGCGAGCGTAAATGGGGTAGTTGCTGGCCTCTGGTCCAATCACGCGGCCCGGAGCATTGGGGGACGGAGCCTGGTCTGCGGGGCGTGTGGGAGGGGCCACCGTTCACCTCGGCTCCCAATGGGAGGCGAGGTGAATGGGGGCGGAGCCAACGGGGTAGTATGGGAAGGCCGGATCTGACGATCCGGGAGGCGGGAGTCAGGGTCACGTGGGGGGAATGGATATAAGGGCCGGGTCCGAGTGGGCCAGTGGTCGGGACCTGTACCTTGGCTGGATCGGTTCAGTATAGCCTCCTCTAGGTCACTCGTAGCCGGAGGAACTGAGAGCTTTAGCCCGGTGTTACTATGCGCTAGTCCAGAGGCTGTACCTTCCCAGGTGATCGATAGAAAAGGGCTGTTGCCTTAGTGAAGGCTGGGACTGTTTCTGTTAAGCGTTTATTGAATAAACGCGTTGCCTCTACAAGTCGTCTCTGAGAACTCACTACATATGTATGGCAGCACTAGAATTTCATCAAAACGTTTCTTTTGCTCAATTATATAATTTCACTTTTAATCGTATTCAGATCATTTCACTAATTGTACTTAATGATGTAGTTTGTTGTCCTTCCCCACACCTCCGAAAAGCACGGTTGGCTACGTATGGCATAAAAGAAGTTCAAAATACACATATGCATGCAAAATCAACGTGCAAATATTACTCTTTGGTTCTTTCGGTAAAGTCACATATAAAGATAAAATAATCAATTAAATACTAGCATACGACGTGTCGATTGCAACACAAGCAATCATCATCAGGTATAAATTAAATAGAAACACAAATCTAGTATACTTAGAAATGTAATTTAATACAACAGAGAGTCGGATAACATAACAGTCAACACCCTACCTGGTTGATTACGTTCTTCCTGAGAATGCTAAATTTGAGAGAGAGATAAAACACAGAATCAGAGACATGTAGACAGACATATAAGCAGACAGATATCACAGAGATACATAGAGAGAGACAAAAAACATAGGCACACAGAGAAACCACGCCTCTGTGTCGAGGCATTAAATAGAGAGGGGGGGCGGGGGCGGAGAGAGAGGAAGGGGTTTGAGAAATTAGCATGTCAATGAGTGGCACGGTGAGTGGCAAGGTGCAAAAGCTTGAGTGAGAGGGCGGGGGCGGAGAGAGAGGGAGGGGTTAGAGAAATTAGCATGTCAATGAGTAGCACGGTGAGTGGTACGGTGTAAAAGCTTGTCTGTCTATACTTCTCTGGCTCTGTGTTTTATCTCTCTCTCAAATTTAGCATTCTCAGGAAGAACGTAATTAACCAGGTAGGGTGTTGACTGTTATGTTATCCGACTCTCTGTTGTATTACATTACATTTCTAAGTATACTAGATTTGTGTTTATATTGAATTTATACCTGATGATGATTGCTTGTGTTGCAATCGAAACGTCGTATGCTAGTATTTAATTTATTATTTTATCTTTATACGTGACTTTACCGAAATAACCAAAGAGTAATTCCTGCAGTCACGAAAGCTCCAAATTAATTTGAACCACTTCTACGGGGAAGTTTTAAGTTTGTTTTTTCTCTCTCTCTCTGGGTTTTTTGTTGTCTCTCTCTGCTTGTGTATCGGTCTTCGTGTCTGTGTCTTTCAAATTTCACACTTAACTTCTAATTTAGCAATCTTTGGAAGAACGTAATCAACCAGGCTATGCGTTAATTGTGTGTTGACTCACCCTCTGTGTTGCATTGCGTTATATTTCGAAATTTTGCTAGGTTAATATGATTTAGTGAACTTTCTCTGTCTCCACTCGTTTTGTCGTTCTTATGTTCTGCTCTCTCTGTGTGTCTCGGCTGTTGTCCCTCTCCCTCTCTGCTTTTGTCTGTTCTTCGTGTTTGTGTCCTGTCCCTCTTTAAAATTTCACACTTAATTTCTAACTTAGCAATCTTTGAAAAACGTAATTAACCAGGCTATGCGTTAATTGTGTTGACCGACTCTCTGTGTTGCATTACATTACATTTCGAAATTTTGCTATGCTATTTAATTCAGTGTGTTCTCTCTCCCTGTCTCCTAATTTTTTCAAGCTTTTGCACCGTACCACTCACCGTGCTACTCATTGACATGTTAATTTCTCTAACCCCTCCCTCTCTCTCCGCCCCCGCCCTCTCTCTCAAGCTTTTGCACCTTGCCACTCACCGTGCCACTCATTGACATGCTAATTTCTCTAACCCCTTCCTCTCTCTCCGCCCCTGCCCCCTCTCTCTAGTTAAGGCCTCGACACAGAGGCGTGGTTTCTCTGTGTTCCTATGTTTTGTGTCTCTCTCTATGTCGCTATGTGATATCTGTCTGCTTATATCTGTCTATATGTCTCTGGTTCTGTGTTTTATCTCTCTCACAAATTTAGCATTCTCAGGAAGAACGTAATCAACCAGGTAGGGTGTTGACTGTTATGTTTTCCGACTTTCTGTTGTATTACATTACATTTCTAAGTATACTAGATTTGTGTTTCTATTTAATTTATACCTGATGATGATTGCTTGTGTTGCAATCGAAACGTCGTATGCTAGTATTTAATTTATTATTTTATCTTTATACGTGACTTTACCGAAAGAACCAAAGAGTAATTCCTGCAGTCACGAAAGCTCCAAATTAAGTTTGTGCAAATATTATTTAAATTACATGTACTTGAACATGAAACGTACACTGTACTTAAATTACTGAAATTTTTTCATAATTAGTTATTTTTGGGTAAGATCACATAGTGTGCAATGACAATTTTTATCTGTACTCTCAGCCACCTGAAAGAGTCAATCAAACCAAGTTGTCACGTCATGGGCAAATCTACCATTTGATTTGGTTTGTCAGCAAACTGGAATGTTGAAAAGTAAGTGATATTTTGACGTTCATGTAGGAGACTTGGAGGCACCTTGCTTGTTAGTCATCACCTGGGGAAAAGCCATCGGCAATGACTGACTGGCAAGAATGGCAGAACAGGAAGAGAGAGTGAGAGCATGGGGGGAGTTATGAGTCCGGATTTGCTGGACCATTTGTTACCTGCTATTTGACCTGTTCTGTTACCTATGGGTCATCAATAAATATATCTTTTCTGAACACTGCATAAGCTGAATCCCTTCATTTGGTGGCAGTGGTGGGATCATGTCTCAAGGACATCGCACACTGTTTATCGGGAGATTCCAGGCGAGAGGAATAACTGGAGCAAGTGGAGATTCAGAATCTCGAGGAACCCCACTAACTGACCTCTCCATGCCACAGAGGGACAGAGGAAGATGGCCCTGCATCAAGGACAGGGTGGACCGGTTGGCTGAGACGATGGCGATCATCATGCAACAGCTGGTGGGAAGGGACTTGTTTAAGATGTCACTCCAGGGGTCTTCATAGAGGCGGGGAGCTGCACAGTCACCCTATCGAGTTCAGCACATCTCCATTCGGTGCCGTCCTGGTCAGGAGTCGCACTGCAGACTCTGGGAACCACGGCCTAGAAGGAGGAGACTGTGGAAGACTAGCAGCCATAGCCGCTGCCACAAAAGCAGCCAAACACCTGCCACAGCAGCGACCCTCAGCAAAGGGCTCTCAGGCCTGGGCTGCCGAATTTAACACATAGTGGACCATGCAACCACAGATGGAGGTCACCGCGGATCCACGAGGGTAGAAACACTTGCCACTACTGCTCCCACAGTGGCAGAAGGGTTGTGTCCCTTATAGAGGGTCCTCTGGCTGCAGCATCGTTGGTGACGCTGCAGCCAGAGGGCACCTGGGACCAGAGGTCAGGTGGGCGAAGCCGGCATGCGACTTCAAGCTGCCAGGACAGCATGCAGCAGGAGAGCGGCCGTCATGGCGAGGTCTCGCCTCAATCCCCACATTTTCAGCTGCCGTCAGGGATCGGGGTACAACCGCCGGGGCCACCACCGCTGCTGCTGCATCAGCAGGCGACAGCCGTGCTGCTACTGGTGACGCCGCCTGAGGCCGAGCCACAACCAACAGGGTGTTATGTCTGAAGTCGGAGGCAAGAGGGAGCTTGCGCAGCCGCAGTCAACCCAAGGGGACAAGGTTTCCCTGCCGGTGAACTCCAGTTCACTGGAACGGAGGCAAGACGGCACCGACGGCTGGGAAATGTGGAGAAATTTGACTTCAGAGAAAGGGGTTTGGATGCATTTTGTCAGGAAATTCAAAGCCACTGATCAAGCCCAGGACTGTAAGGAAGATAATTCTTAGAAATCGCGTCCCACTGTCCTGGACGAAGAAGCTCTGAGCATCTCCCCAGCGAGTAAGGCCACTTTGAAGGGAACATTGGAAGAGTTGGCCTGCGTCTATGATTCTCCAAAACGATAACTTAACAATCAACCCGTTCACGTCAACCCAAACGTCACCCAAACGTGCAAACGAGTCTTGACTCTGGTAACTTTTCCAGGCTTCATGCAGGAAAGTATTGCAGCCTCAGACCCTTAGGCTCTCATTCAGAAGCAGCTGGCGGCTTCAAACCCCTGAGGTAAACTCACTCCTGGGTTCTAATGCAGAAGCAGCTGGTCGTCTCAGATCCGAGAGGTAAACTCAGGAGCAGCGTGCAGCCTCAAACTCCTAGGCTCTGATAGAGAGTGCAGAGCTGGTCGCCTCAGAACCCTGAGCTAAATTCAGGAGCAGCTTGCTCGTGAGTAAAAAATTTAGCGGATAATTATATTGGCCTAAAAACACCTATCTTTGTTATCTATTACCTTAAATAAATACTAAATACGCCATTAAATACATGTTTAGTGGGTTCAATTTAGGCGCACACAACTTCTTGGGAGGCAAAACTCATGTATTAGAACAGTAAGTATTATAACACTGTACATTATACATAGGGTGGTGACCACCGACCTACTCTAGCTAACACACACTTCTCTAACTCTCAGCTACTCTAGCGTGACCCAGCCAGGTGGACTACTGGCAGGTCCACTGACTGGAGGCTTGACTCTTCTTGGCGTCTTCACAATGCATCTTCATTCTTGGCATGGGCAGCCTCGAACCTTGTGAGGAGGCTGCTTATATGGGCCTCGGCGTGCTCGGGCCCCACCCCGGCCACGCCTCCCTTCGAGAACCCTCTCGAAGCCCCCCTGCTTCCCACGTGCCCCCCGAGGTGCCCCCCTGGGCCCCCGACCCCCCACTGGGATCTGTTCACGTGCCCAACCGTGCCACGACCTCACACTACCCCCGTGGCCTCCCGAGTCCAGAACCGGCCCTGACGTCATTCCCGCCTCGGGGTTGTGGCCGGTGTTAGCTGATATTCAAAATAAAAGAAGAAAGCAGGACACCATTGGAACCTCATTTGCCAGTAAAAAATATGATAATTGTTTTTTTACCCTTCTATCTGGCAACAAAACTGACACCTTTTTTACAAGGAGTCATGTTTGCATAGACCACAATACCTGCAGCCATAATGCAAACAAAAAACATAACTCTGATAATATATGCACTGTCCTTGAAGTTGATTGGTCCACACCCGAGACAGCTTTCCTTAGAGCCTAGTCTCACATGGGTTGGACCAGATGACGCCAAAAGGCGCACAACTCAAAGACAATGCAC